>OY856412.1:1211460943-1211538443 GCA_963693085.1 Alisma plantago-aquatica
TTAATGTTGTATAAGATGAAACTAGCATGTGGAAAGCATATCACTTGTCTTTATAATTAGTAAATATCATGTTTTATAATTTTAAAAATAATTTCAGACTTTATTTATATTTAAAAAATAATTATCTTCAAAAGAAAAATCTTTAAAAATCTTGTGTTTGATTCTATAATTACAAGCAAGTATCATACATTATAAAATATCGATTTTGATTCTACATTACATAAAAGAAACCGATTTTGTTCACTTAATGGCTTATTTTTATTTGATATTAGTATTGTGAATAGAGAATAGACTTAATAGTTAATGCGACAATGTACATTTCTTACTTGTACTTTTTTATTAAATGCTAAGTTACTAATATCATTTGCTTTGCTTGTTTGTCTTTGGCTTTTTCAATGTTGACTTTTGAGTTTTGAGAAGATGTCTTCTTCGTCTTCAAGTGACGCTGAGGGTGCGGCTGGTCATGCATCAAAGGATGTGGATTTTGCATGGAGTCACTGCAAGCCTGTACTTGGGTCTGGGAATAGGGCAAAGATTGTCTGCAACTACTGTAAGAAAACACTTGGTGGTGGAGGAATTACTAGATTCAAGCGTCACATTACTGGTGGTGACAAGAATGTGGCAATTTGCCCGAAGTGCCCTCCAAGTGTTAGGGATGACTTCAAGAAACTGATGGGTGCAAAGAGGCAAAAACAACAAAAGTTGAAGCAGGTTGAAAAGACTTACACAGATACACTCTTTGATGTTAGGGCCACAGGTTCTTCTGCTGAATCAGATGATGATATTGCATATCCTCCAGGATGTGATACTGCTTATACACGTCATATGTATAGGCGTGCTCTCAGAGACGCCCGCAAAAGTGAGTGGGATAGGGAGGAGGCAGCTCGGCTTACGAGGAGATATGGACCATCTGGTGCAGGTGGAGGCAGTGGGGCTGCACATGTCCCGATTGTTGACTTAGATGATGATGATGAAAATCAGCATGCTCAATATAAAAGAAAGAAAGGCACCGTTGATACACTCTTCCGTTCTGCTAGTGCAAGATTGAAACATTTTGATGAGCCAGGGGTTAGGAAGCCTGATGCTAGGCAAAAAACCCTAAAAGCAATGTTTACTGGTGCGAAAGAGAAGGTAGGCAAGGCAGTGGGTAAGTTCTTCTTTGCTCATGGTATACCCGCACATGTTGCAACCGAACCATATCTACAACACATGGTGGATGTCATAGGGGAGTCGGGTAGGGGTATCAAAGCCCCCACTGCATATGAGTTGCTGAACAAGTATCTTCCCAAAGAGAAGAAAGATCTACAGGTATGGATTGAAAGCCAGAAACAATTGTGGTATGAGTATGGCGTCACACTCATGTGTGATGGGTGGACATCTGGAAATAGAAAGCAAATTATTAACTTTCTTGTACATTGCCGTGGATCTACTGTTTTTCTAGACTCTGTTGATGCTTCTGGTGCAGTCAGGAATTACAGTTACATCAAGAATTTAATGAAGAAATACATCAAGCAGGTAGGGGTTGGGAATGTAGTGCAAATAGTGACTGACAATGGCTCTAACTTCAAGAAGGCCGGTGAAAGTACAATGAAGAAATATCCGGTCTACTGGACACCATGTGCTGCCCATTGCATAGATCTGATCCTCAAGGACATGGGCTCAATTGATTACATCAAAAGTGTGACAATTGATGGTAGGTTGATCACAGGTTTCATCTACAACCATTCCTTCTTGTTAAATGCTATGAGGCGATCTGAGTACTGTGGAGGTGATCTAGTTAGACCAGGGGTGACTAGATTTGCAACGAATTACTTGGCCTTGAACTCATTAAAGTCCAAAAAAGATGGACTTAGGAGGCTTTTCAATGGTGTGGAGTGGACCTCCATGAAGGAGCACAACACCCCGGTTGGCAGAAGGATTGAAGAACTAATTGCCAGTCGGGCTTTCTGGGATAAGGTTACAAAGGTGCTGCGGATAATGGAACCTGTTGTCAAAGTGTTGAGGCTAGTAGATGGTGACAAAGCCGCAACAATGCCTTACTTGTATGATGCAATGCAAGTAATGGTGGAAGGTATTAAACAAGCAACTCCTAGGTCCCATTCACAATACTTGTCAATTATAGACAAGCGTTGGACAGATATGCTTTTGCATCCACTGCATAAAGCAGGTATATAATTTATTTCTTCTAAATTCAGATTTATGTTCTAAGTTTCTAACTCTATAACTTGCTATAAGTTAAATAAATCTAAATCTTATTTCCTTATTTGAAATTGGTGACAACTTACTATCTGAACCCGAGGTTCCAATACTCGCGAAAACTGGGCTTAGATGTGACTCTAATGTCTGCTGTGAGAGATATAACTAACAAATT
Organism: Alisma plantago-aquatica; assembly: GCA_963693085.1. Lineage (NCBI taxonomy): Eukaryota > Viridiplantae > Streptophyta > Magnoliopsida > Alismatales > Alismataceae > Alisma > Alisma plantago-aquatica. The sequence continues at coordinate 1,211,463,315 of OY856412.1, forward strand.
CTTTACCTCTACTGAAGAGCGTACCATAGTGATGGATGAGGTATATAACTAAATATATTACATACATAACAAATTCTTTACCTCTAGGTCCTCGACTGAAGTTTGTTCTTAAATATTTTTGCAGTTGCGACAGTTTCGTGAAGGCCTCGGTTGTTTTGGTCATCCAAATGCAGTTGCCGACCGTGATCAGGGTGATCCTTGTGAGTGGTGGGTATGGAATGGAACGGGTGCCCCCCATCTAAGAAAAGTGGCTGTTCGTATTCTTTCTCAAACAACATCTGCAGGAGGTTGTGAAAGAAATTGGAGCACTTTCAATTTAATTCACTCAAAGAGAAGGAACAGGTTGGGGGCAGACAGGCTAAGAGATCTGGTATATGTTCACTACAACATGCGGTTGAGGGCTAGAGCAATACGAGATGCCAACTACAAAGAAGTGGATTTTACTGTCGTCCACGATCCCATTGACACCGCATACACATTCAACCCATCCAGGCGTAGAGGCATAGAAGAAGTTGATGATTCAGAAGATCCTTTAGAGGAATGGATGAATGAGATAGGTCGTCCCATTCTTGATAATCTAGATGCTCGTCCAGATCCATACATAGAAGAGCAGTTTGAAGGAGATTCTGATACTAATGTTGACCAAACTCCACCTGAAAGACTTGAGCCTGAGCCTGAGCATGAAAATGTTGATATGGAGATCAATAGAGCAGTAGAAGAAGCATTGGGTAGCACAGAGTCTCCTTCTTCAAAAAATACATCTGGGTCAAAATCAAAATCTGATAATGATGGTGGCAATGATGGCGGCGACAGTGAGCGCTCTCTTGAATATCCTCCTGCTGTTGATCCTCAGTATGATGATCGTCCTTATGTTACGACAGTTGCACCTCCTCCTCCTCCAGCAGAAAAAGAATATCCCATGCGTGAAAAAACTTTTCAAAGGAGGAAAACTCGAACCGGCAAAGACTACAGTGGTGTTGCACCACCTCAGGCTACAGGCTCCTACGGCTACAACAATGATCGTTATTCTGATATTGCTGATTCACTTAGCAACATGAGTATTTCAGGTTCTGATTCTCAATCTCAACATGATTCAACATTGGGATTTGCCGATATGCTATTTGGGCAACCATACCCATCTCACTCTCAATATGGGTATTCTGGATATCAAAATCAGCCACCACCACCACCGCCACAACCAGAAGTAGAACATCATGTTGGATATACCTATACAGCAAATGTCTCAGGCCCACATGGAAGTTATCAGTACAACTCCCTTGCATTTTCTGAGGATGGTGGGCAAACATGGAGTGGTGGTCATTCAGTTCTTCCTGTTTCTCCAGTCCCAATACTTCCTATGGCTGTGCCTGTAGCTATTCAACATATTCCTCAAGGAAGTGAACGTCCACTCACTCGAGCTCCTCGACCTACATCTCCAAGAAAGGCACAATATCTCAGAGATTTAGAACAACATTTTCCAAAGATTGGGATGATGCAATTTGTCAACGATACTGTCTATGAGGAGCATGTGACTACATATAACCAACTTTATAGGATGCACATGTCATGGGCGGAATATCTCAATAGTATCAACTCATTACAGTATGGACAACCTGCGCGCCACTCAACATACAACTGATGTGAGTTGGTAAGTAAATATGTTATTGATATGTTATAAATTGTATATTGTTGCATAATTGTGTATATTTAAGTTTGTGGATTGTGCTAGTAAAATTTCATATCTGAATTCCTACGTTTTGTCATCGAAATCCCAACGAAACAGGACAGGTTCCTTACCTCCCACATGATGGACCCCCCCTACCCCACATCCAATATAGAATTTTATTGTATAAAACGATGCATTTAGGTGTGGAGATTACACCTGTAAAATTTCATATCTGAATTCCTATGTTTTGTCATCGAAATCCTTCATCGAAATCCCAACGAAACAGGACAGGTTCCTTACCTCCCACATGATGGACCCCCCCTACCCCACATCCAATATAGAATTTTATTGCATAAAACGATGCATTTAGGTGTGGAGATTACACCTGTAAAATTTCATGAATTAATTCGTTCATTTTGGCGTCGATACGGCCAGGATTGCATCTGTCGGTATTTCCGTCGGTATACCGGTAAATACCTATTTCCAAGCTGTCGAAACGACGTCGGTATCGGTCACCTCGTTCCTTGTGTGCCATTGCCCGATATTCAGCCTCAATGCTAGATCTTGCCACAACATTTTGCTTTTTACTTTTCCAGGTGATCAGATGATTCCCTAGAAAAGTGCAATATCCTGATGTAGATCTACTGTCAGTCTGATTTCCAGCCCAATCTGCATCTGCATAACCTGTAAGAACCAAAGTAGAAGCAGGCATCTTCGGTTTATAATAAGTAATTCCCTTGCTAGGAGCACTTTTCAGGTATCTCAAAATTCGACAGACAGCTGTCCAATGTGACTGTCGTGGTGAGCTCATATGCTGACTCACCACCCCTACAACAAAGGAAATATCAGACCGTGTAACAGTCAAATATATCAGTTTACCAACAATCTTCCTGTAATATCCTGGATCTGAATACTTTGCATCATTAACCATTTCCTTGATGTGATAGTCCATAGGAGTAGATAATGGCTTGGACTCGGTCATGCATGTCTCCTGTAGTAAGTCTAGCACATATTTCCTCTGAGATAGGTTGATACCTGCATGAGATCTAAGTACTTCAATGCCCAGAAAATATCTCAGTTTATCCAGATCCTTTGTTTGGAAGTGTCCCTGCAAACCTTCCTTCACTCGTGATATTCCTGTAGAATCATTGCCAGTAATCACTGTCATCAACATACACAGCAATAATTATAGATCCACAGGAAGAAGTAGAATAAAATAACAAGTGATCAGTCACAGAATGAGAGAAGCCCATTTGCAGAACAACATCACTGAACTTGTCAAACCAGGCCCAAGGAGATTGTTTCAATCCATATATGGCCTTCTTCAGCTTACACACCTTCTGATACTCCCCCTGAGCAACAAAGCCAGGAGGTTGCTCCATATAAACCTCTTCCTGCAAATCACCATGAAGGCATTTTTGACGTCCAACTGAAAAAGAGGCCAATCAAAAGTAACAGCCAGAGAAATAATAATCCGCACAGAATTCAGACGAGCTACAGGGAAAAAGTCTCAAAGAAGTCGACTCCATATGTCTGTGTATAGCCTTTAGCCACCAATCTGGCTTTCAACCTTTCAACTGAGCCATCTGGATTGTGTTTGATGGTGAATACCCATCTACATCCCACAGCCTTCTTACCTGCAGGTAAGTCAACAAGATCCCAGGTGCCATTATGTAATAGGGCTAACATTTCAATCTGCATTGCCTGTTTCCAGCTACTGTCCTTCATAGCATCATGATGATTCCTCGGTAAATCCACAGAATCAATCCCAATAGCAAATGCGCGAGCCTGTTTAGATAATTTGGACAAACTTCATACATTTACAATAGGATGTCGAATAGTACAGGAATGAGTACCTTTCCGGACAGTAATAGGAATGTCAAGATCGGATGCAGGAATCTCTGGAGTAGAAGACAATGGGGAAGGCACAGAGACTGGTGTCGCTACGTCTTCTGGATTCTGTCTACCTCGTCTGCTATAAACATGTGGATAATGCTCAATTACAGATTCATCTGCTAACTGCTTTTCATGAATAATAGTATAATCAGGAATGATGGGTGACACTCCCTCACTCTGCACAGATGGTGGTACTCTCTCACTCTGAAAAGATGGTGGCACTCTCTCACTCAGATGCTCCCCCTTACTCATGGCACCAGAAAAATATGGAGTAGTCTCATGGAAAGTAACATCCCTAGACACAAACATGCGGCGAAGACTAGGACAATAACACTTGTATCCTTTGCTAGTACTGGAGTACCCAAGGAACAAGGTTTTAATCGATCTAGGGGATAACTTGTCAGCCTTAGGGTCAAAATTGTGGACAAAAGAGGTACAGCCAAACACTCTAAGGGGGATAGAAAAGGGATGATCCGTGGGACGTAACACAGAGAAAGGGGTGCGCCCTTTGAGAACAGAGGAGGGTTCTCTATTAATTAAGAAGCAGGCAGTGAGAAGGGCCTCAGACCATAATTTCTTGGGCACATTGGACTGAAACATGATAGACCTGGAAACATCAAGAAGGTGGCAATTTTTCCTCTCGGCCACCCCATTTTGTTGAGGGGTGTGAGGACAGGATGTATGATGAATCATGCCAACAGAACTGCAAAAGTCAGACATGGCATTTTGAACATACTCTAAAGCATTATCAGATTGAAGAACTTTAATGTTGCCATCAAATTGAACCTTAATTTCTTTATGAAAATGCTTAACAATAGACAACACAGACTCCCGACTTTTGAGTAAATAAATCCATGTCATACGGGAAAAATCATCCACAAAGAAAATAAAATAACGAAAACCATTATAACTCTGGTCTTTAACAGGACCCCATACATCACTATGAACCAACTCAAAGGGGGATGATGCTCGTTTATTGACACGACTGGGATAAGACAATCTATGATGCTTTCCCAACTGACATGATTGACACTCTAAAGATGACACTTGGGACAACTCAGGTTCCAACTTTTGCAGGCTCTCCAAAGACGGATGTCCATATCTGCAGTGCCATAGTAAAGGGGAACCACTCAACAGGACGGCTGGAGCAAGATCAGATACTTGGCAAGGCAGACTATCATCATGGAAGAGGTAGAGATCACCTTTCCTAGGCCCCCCACCAATCGTCCTCATACTCTTGAGATCCTGAACAAGAGGGCCCAAATGTTACTGTACATTTTAGTGTCAAATAATCTTACAACAGAAAGTAGATTGAAAGGAAACTCAGGCACAAAATGCACAGATTTAAGATTAATTTTAGGTGTTAGAGGAACAGATCCACTAGTTAACGCCCTTTTTACTGAACCATCTGCCAGTGTAACAAATTGATGGGGAATATACAAGTCAATGGAGTGGAGCAATCTCCTCATACCAATCATATGTTGTGATGCGCCAGAGTCAACCACCCAAGAAGAAGTAGAACCATAAGCTATAAGAGATGTAGCCTGATTACCCGCAGTAGATGCCAGGTTTGTTGAAGATGACAATCCCAGATTCATGTGTTGAGTGGAAAGAATAAAGCGGTCATACTCCTCCTGAGTGAGAGTAATGCCCGAGGAGCTAAAACTCACAGCTGGAGATGCAGAAGGCTCAGTAGTAGTGGCATAATTTGCTGCCCCCACTGGTGGTGCAGCAGGTCTCCCATGTTTCTTCTAACATTTCTCCACTGTGTGTCCTGGTTTGTCACAGAAAGTACACCTGGGACGTGTTCCGCCCTCTGCCCATACCAGGGCGTCCTCTTCGCATTGCAACAGCTATAGATACATGAGACTCCCCAGAAGATACAACCGGTGTAGGATCAACAGACTCAAAGTTGGATTGTTGAATCCTTGAGTAGGCTTCCTCAAAGTTGGGCAATTTATCAGAGGCAAGGATAACACTCCTGGCAGAGTTGCAGGAAGAACTAAGTCCAGATAAGAACTTGGCAGTAATCAAATTATCTCTGTCTTTGACCTGCTCTGCAACTGTCACAGGATGATAATAACTCAGCTCTTGGGAAATAGCCTGAATCGCTCCAAAATATTCTTCTAGTGACCTGTCACCTTGTCTCTCTGCAAAAAGGTGATCATAGATCATAAACTGGCGAAGAGCATTCTTCTCCTGAGAGTAATGTTTCTTCACTGTGTCCCATATCTCCTTGGTTGTAGAGTAAAACATGAACCTTGCAGCAATCACAGGTTCCATACTCCCCCACAACCAAGTCTTCACAAGAGTGTCATGACGCTTCCACTCAGCATATTCTTTATCAGTAGCAGCAGGGGGAACAGAGTCAACATGCCTCGCCTTGTTACGAGACTCCAAAACTGTATGGACAACATTCATCCATAGAAGATAATTTTTCCCATTCAATTTTATAGAGGGGATAGGAGACATCTCGCTGTAGATAGTAGACATCTTGGTATCCGCCATGATTTAACGGGACTTTGTGACGAACTGATATGCGTCACAGTGAAAGCTTGAGTGACGGAGAGATACACGTCACACCACAAAAAGATGTGTTACTAACGCATCAATAGCCTCCAATCGATTTTCCTAATCACGCATGGAGGAGATGTGATTAGGAACACACTCCGGAGGTGACGAGTCCTTCGGTTTAGGTTTTAGACACCCGTTGGATCAACCGAAAAACCCCAAACAACAACTACGACACCTCTGATCTAGCCGACAGTTGCTATAGATGACCGCGGTAGATGGAAGAATCGCTGAGTCTCCGGGCTTGGACGGCTGAACCTACACCAGCGGCGGAGAGGCTGGAACTAATCCGGCAACGGCGGCGGCTGGAAGCTGTTGTTCCAGCGGCGGCGGCGGCTGGAGGCCGCTAGCCCGGCGGCAGCGGCTGCGGCTGACGGCGCTGGCTGCTGCTATCGGCGGCTGGTGCTGCTCTTGTTGGTGACGCGGCGGCTAGGGTAGAAGCGGATCGGGCAGAGGCTCTGATACCATATCAGTTACCGTAAGGGCTACGTAGGGCAGCGTGAGATGACTGAGAGTCATCTCCTCTTTATTTATATAGATGGGCAAATTACATAGAGGTACAACAGTAATAAGGAAATGACAGAAATAAATAATACAGATAATAAAGAGATATGTTAACATATATCTATATATATTTCAAATTTACATATATATGTAAATATGTATAGTTATATATGTAAATATGTATAGTATAAAATAGAAATCTGTCTGTATACTATATACATGTATGTATATGTCAATCTGTATATATGACTATATACATGTACATATATGTATACATATATACATTATATGGGATTATATATGTATATGTAATACATATATATGGGATTATGTATATGTATATATATGTTAATACGTATATGTATATTATTTATATAATATATATATATATATATATATATTTTATATGTACGCCTTGGTACAATCTGAGGCTTACGCCTCCCCTCGCTGAGACGAAAACGCCTCGATGCGCCTCACGCACTTTAAAACCTTGGGCTCAAGTCTATTTGGGCCGTTCACTTAGGCTCCTAATCCATTAGGTTTTTGTTGTCTTGTACTTGCCTCTTCTCCCACATAAAGAAGAGGGGTTTGCCCATCTATCAATAAGAAACATACAAGGGAATTTCTCGTTGTCTCATTTTTTGCAATACACATGTTCAACAAAATAAAAGATATCTTTGTTTGGTTTTGATATAAACCTAACTGTCCACCGCAGCCCTAATCTCTTCACATCCAAGTAGTACTTCTATGTACATAGTCTTTTTCCTTCTTATTCCCCATGCTATTTTTTTTCTTTGGGAAGTAAAAAACCACCAACCAACTTTAGCATTGCACCTATTAGTTGTTGGGTCTATTTGTAATATGGCCCAAGTGTGTCACGGCCCATTAGAGTTTAGTCTAAGTCTGCATGCTTCCCTCTTCTCCTATATATAGGAGCAGGGTTTCTCTAATGCACAAATGCCATCTTCAGATAAATATAAAGTATAAGTGAAAGAATTGGTGGTCCCTCAGTCTGTGAATGGAGCAGTGTCTACCTGTATGGTCAGAGCCTGGTCCTTGAATGAGTTTATTCATCCTAGAAAATAAGATCAGAATACATCCCAAGTAGTAACATATGAGTGTAAAAGGTGCGCAGGAACCACTACTAATTACAGATCTAGCAGACATACACCAGCAAAAACACAGGTAGACCTCTGCACGGGCTAGCTATGCTACAACTTAAGAAGGACCAGAGGATTTCACTCTTCAGATGATTTTAGAGTTGCTTAGTTGTGGAGTGGGTCCTATAATTAATAAATAAGTAATGCAAAAACATCTCAAGTTGAGATTGATGTGTCATGCTGTGCAACAGTATGCTTTATTGATATTTCGTTGGACATTGGTCAGTTAAAGTTTTGACATACTTAAAATTTTGTAGTGCAAGAAAATGGATGCGTTAGTGATTGAAGAAAATTATTCGTATAAATTTCAATGCCACTGATGAGTTTGATAGTGTCCATATCAACAAGTAATTCAACAGTATCAACGAAAAATTACAGTATAGATGTAAACTTACCTTAATAAAGTGGGATGCAGACGAGCCATAGGATATAGAATGGAACCAAACATTAACGGAAATGCTGCTCCAATAGGAACCTCGGCTAACAATTTAGAAAATAGATATGGGCCTAAGGAATATGATCCTTTGGCACGCTCCCTATCAACTATAGTCCGTTCCTTAGGAAATACACCAACTGTCTTTGTGAGTGCCGCCATTGCAGTGTTTATAGCAGCAACCTAAGCAAATTAAGAAAAAGCAAAGTGAATGCAAACCTGGTAATGATAACCTCATGGTTCATATCGCTAAACTGCTTACATGAATGATAATTGAGATTTTTTAAGATAGTAATGTTGACAGTCAAAACAAAGAAGTACGTAGTTTGTAAATATAAGTTACATTTGTCGTTGTAACATCAATTTATATCTTGCTACAAACTTCAAAGCTAGCCCTTTGGCTATCTTCCTCAGATAAATTTCTATTTTATGTCATGTTATTTACTTTGCTTTCAATAATCAACTTTTGATAATCAGATCTTTATTTACATTGCTTACAATAAGATCTTTATATACTTTGCTTTCAATAATCAACTTTCAATAATCAGATCTTCATTAGAATAATTATCATGGTCTTGAGATATCAATCATGACAATACCTACCTATAGTTCAAAATTCGATAAACTTTGTTTGCTACATGTTCCAGTACCATAGTCCAGCCTAGAGCTTGCTTTGTACAGGGAATGTCTGCCTTATCATAAACTTGGTGCTCCTAGCTTATAATAGTATATAATGGAATTGCAGACTTTGATCCCATTGATATTTAGGAATTGTAGAGGTCTGCAATAATATGTGGTAATAACACATCTTGAACACTGGGCAATTGCAATTTAACTGTTAGGCTAACCGTGTTCTTAGTAGTGAAAGAAACTAGAGCACTTACTCTATTATCAATTCATTGAGGAAAAAAAATAGAATGTGGTAATGGATTAGTATTTGTATGGCAACCTCGGTCTCTTGTTGTGTATCCATGACTATGCAACAGTTGAAGACAGTATCGAACCTAGGTTGTCTAGGGCGACCAGGCATTACCTAGGGAGCCAAGACAGCCTAGGCAGAGGCCTAGGCATTCCTTAGCCTTTTTTTTATATATTTTACATATATAGACAAACATATACATACATGTATATATAGATAGTTATATATTAACCTATGAGCAATATATGAATCAATAGGAATTACTAAGAGGAGGACAAAAAAGGAAAAAAGAACATTGGTCTACTTGAGGAAGAATAACAAATTTCAAAAAGAAATCAATAAGGAGGCTGGGGAAGATGATGAGCAAAGAAAGTACAAAAAAAAGAAAAGCCAAAGTACAGCATCAAGCAGCAGGAACCTTACCTATGGTGAAACAATAGAGAGAGAAAAATAGGAGAATGAAGAAGAAATTAGCATTATATTACTGTGAGTACATTCATACAAGATATTTATAAAGAGATTATAGAAATACGAGGATGAAGAAGAAAAAAAATCATTGTAGTATGTAGTAAATCAGTAAGTGGAGCAGTAGTAAATGGATAATATTATAATAGTGTAGCAACAGTAACTTCATAAAGTAGGAGCAATTTGCTGCTTGGTAATGCAAAAATAAGAAACAAAAATAAAGAGGAATGTAGTAACATTGCAGCAACTTTGCTCCTTGATGGAGCTGTAAAGGAAAAGAAAAAACAAGAGGAAGAATAAAAATCAAACAAAATGAAAAAAAATAAGAAAAAACAGCCCCCACATTTTAGGCCTAGTAGGCGCCCATGGCGCTCCTACGCAACCGCCCAGGCCGCCCAACAGCCTAGTTAGGCTGGGCGTCCAGGTTTTGGAGGCCAGGTGGCCGCCCAGGCGGGCGCCCGTACAACTATAAGAACATATTTAGAAGAGGAGCAAAAACATGAAATGCATGTGGTGAGTCGCGGAGCATTCAAGTGACAAAGTTGCCAATTCTCTTGTAGAACAGTCCCATTCAAAATTTCCTTCAATCCTTAGAATCCTACCATGGCATTCATACATGTAATAAAAGATTTCTGCATGAATTGGCTGTCATTATTCTCAGCATATGTGATTTCATGTCTAGTCAAGGTAATCAGACCCAACCCAGAGGTAGACCCATGAAGCTCTTATATCTCCAGTCTCAGGATCAACCATTGAGTTGACCAGAGGTAGACTCAGGAAGCTCTTATATCTCCAGTCTCCGGATCAACCGTTGAGGACCTAGTGACGTCAATTTGACTATATCTATATAATGTATGTATATATTGGAAGAAACAGTAGGGAGGTTGCCCCCCTGTTGTCCCAAAAACCACACAGATGTGAGATGTGTGGTGGGAATTCAGGAGGTGTTTCATCATGTAAGGATTGAATCTGCACAGCTTCAATGGCGGACATGAGTCCTGTCCAAATAAGTTGGTCTTTGAGAGGGTGGTCTTTGACCTGAGGACTGGGGTCACCAGTTGAAGCGGACAAGTTTGCCAAATCAAATCCAGTTCCTGGTCAAAAATACTTTTCAATCCTACCTGACCCATTGCACGACGGTCAACGGATTAACAGAAGACAGGTCAAGTTGAGTTTTAAAACCTTTGAACTATGCTCGGGTATCATCAGAGAAATGTACAGTTTGATATCTTATGTACAGTTTGATTTCTTAATGACAAATCATTCATTGTTTGATAAAGATTGAAAAAGTAAATAGTACATCAAGGCTCAAGCTAGGTTACATTATTGAAATAGCTTACTATAGATGAGTATGTAAGGAATAAATTGTGTACCTGTAATAAGCCCATCCTATCCTGTATAGAAGTTTGGGACCTTCCCATTCGCCAAAAAACAGAACCAAAAATTAATGCTGATGCAACTGACATTCTTGTGCGAACCAAATTCGTAGGCACGTCCCGAATGGCCTGAGCATAAAAAATACAGAACTAAATTTTAATTTCTATGACAAATTAGAAACATGCTCATCCAAGCAAGAAGATAATAGTAGTTCCATCTCATTATCCTGTTAGTTTTTTCTGTTTATCATGAGTACTAGGTATTAAAATCTATATGCAACAGGATAGTGCTTATTGAACTAATTTGTTTATATATGTTACATATTCAGGGTTCATAATTCTAAATGCTTTGAGCAAGAATACAGAGAATCCAGAAGCAGCAGATGATAGAAGCAAACATGGTGATGTTGGACATATTGAAGAATAAGAATATGGCATAGGAGAGAGAGACAAAAGTTGGATAAAGTCATAAAGGACACAAGTAGGTGAAAAGTGTAAAAAGAGTCTCTCTAGTTGATCCACCATACGGGAAGGGGGCAGTGGTCTGAGGCAGAATAGGCAATATAACTACTACCTTGTTTTTCGCCTGTACAGATAAAGCATCAAAATGGAAGCGATGTGAGGCCTGTTTGGGTTGCTCTTTCTTCTCCATGTTTTAAGAGTATTATAGCTAGGTCAGCAACCCTACATCCCAAGAACTATTGATAACCTAGCTACATGGAGAAATACAGAATTCATCTGATTGTGAAACCTTACCATGAGATGTAGAATCCAAGCAAGATTCCTAAGCATTGACTCTAATGAGTCTGACACCCTAGCATCTACTCTCATGAGCTAAGTGGTCAAAGCTATGTGCGGCCACGAGCCCCATGCTCCTCTGCAGGCACCATAAGTGTAAGGTATATATTGACCATCTTGTAGCATTCTTCTCTTATAAGCTCAGTGCATTGACTGTCCATCGATATTACCGACAGTCTTCTTGTACCACAATGCTTCCTTAGGCATATTGCATCCAACTGAGCTCCAACAGCTAACCAAGAAAGCTTTCTTGGTAGGCAGCTGCCATGCTTCAACAGCTACTACCAACTGTCACTGGTAGCCTCCACTGTCTTTGCAACAAACAGCAGCATGATAGCCAACCAGAAACAACTCTGTTAGCCAATTGAGAATCCAAATGCTCAATGTAAACTAGAAACTCAGTCAATGCAAGTTAAGTGGGCTCTATGAGAGCTTGTAAACCTTGTAAAATACCCAGGATCCTGGAGCACCCATATCTTTTCTTCCCATCATTTTTAATTAGATATATTGAACGGGAAATTAGCAAGTTAAGGCAGTGTCACAATCGCTTACATGTCTCCCCCTTTATCCACCAGGACCTCCTTTGCTCCCTCCTCCTCACCACTCTGTCCCCCAAAACACCTTCCTCCTCTTTCCGCCATGGACCTGAGTTGCTCCAACACCAGCTAGATCGGGTTAGTCGGTCCCATTGGATACTTCCTTCTTCAGTTCTCCTCCCCGTTCCAGAAAAACCAGGATATCACCCTCTCATTGGCCCCATCAGGGACTGCTCCATGGGCAAGGGTGCCCTGAAAACCACCATCAAGAATTGGTTTTATTGGCCTTTTGGATATTATCATATCCTATTTCAATGATGCATGTTACATTATATATTTCCTATTTTACATAGCCTGTTATTTGTTTTGTTATTTCTCTTTTATATATGGACCTCTCTGTAATTCTTTCAGTATTATAGATATGAGGGTGCACACATTGTGCAACTCTGAGCTTTCTGAAAACCCTGACTCTATCACATGGTACCAGAGCAGGTCGAAACCTAGCCGTCCCTCCCTCCCTCCCTTCTCTCTCTCTCTCTTCTTCCTTCTCCGCCCCCCCCCCCGCCCGCCCGCAGCAGCCGGCCGCCCAGCTGGCAGGGTTGCCGCCCACGTAGGGGCCATCCTCCTTGCACCCGCTTGTGGCTCCGTCTAGCCTCCTGGCTCGGTGTGCCGCTAGTGCTTGAGCAACATCACCAATTTTTTTTTTCGCACAGCAGGCGCACTGTCGGGTGGCCGTCTTCTACGGGACCACTGAGCCGCCTGTAGATCTGGACTAGTTTCGTCTTCAGGGGGAGATTGGAGAGTTGTTCGTCTGAGGGACAACTTTCAGTTCTTGTTCTTCTGTGCCTGCCTGCCCGTGTAGGCTTCGGCCTTCGGGTTTCCTGCTACGCTTAGGCGTAGTTCGTATGTGAGAGGTCCGTGGTAATTTTGTGCCTGCATCTGCCTGTCTGACGGCATAGTCTGTCTCCTGCCTGTACCTGCCTGCCTGCCTGTGCATGCCTTCCTGCCTGTCCTCATTGCGTCTTCTGGAGATGACCTCTGGCGAGACTCGCGCCGTCAAGTTACGACTGTTAAACTTGACGGGCGCAATTACCAGCTTTGGGTGTGCTCCTTTGTGATATATGCCAAATCACAAGGGAAGTACTCTCATCTGATTCGCACTGGTCCGCCTCAGCCTGCAGAGAATGCGGATGCAAAGGACGTCCAAGCTTTTGATGATTGGGTCCGCAAGGACTCGACTGTGATGACCTGGATTCTCAACAGCGTTATTGAGAAGATCAGTGTCACTTTACTTCGGCTGCCTACGGCGAAGCAGATGTGGGATCAGCTCGCTGGTACCTACTCTCACAGTCAGAATCCCAAGAAGGTTTTCGACATAACCAAGCAACTGGGGCGACTCTAATTCACGGGATCTGACATCTCAGACTACTTCTCCACCTTCACTGGCCTGTGGGGTGAGTTGGAGACTTATCACCCGCTGTCTACTGATCTGGCGACTATGCAGAAACAGCGGGCGGAACTACAGCTGATACAGTTTCTGAGTGGCTTGCCAGAGTCCTATACTGGTGTTGTGGATCAGATCTTGGCGAGTGATCCGCTCCCTACTCTGCAGGGTGTCTACCAACGTCTCCAGCGCCTTTCTTCATCGACACCGCCTCCTCATTCTGAGACTGGAGATTCGACTGCCCTGGCTCCTTGGGCCGGGCGTGGCCGTGGTCGTGGTCGTGGCCGTTCCACGGATGGCCGTCCTCCCCTGGGTGCAGGACGGGGACGTGGACCTGGTGCTAGACGCGGAGCCCCTTCGGCTGCACCCTCTTCTGCTGCTACACGTCCTGAGCAAGGACAGCGCGTGTGTACTTTCTGTGGCCGGTCTAACCATATTGAAGAAAAGTGTTGGGAAAAATATGGTAAACCAGCTTGGGCCAATGCTGCTGCGGATTCATCGTCTACTGCTTCTGAGGGTGTTACTCCGACGCCTGAGCCAGAGACTGGGGGAGCGACCGCAGACTACATTCGTGCTGAGGTGGAACGTCTTCTTCTTGAGCGTGTTGGCTCTTCGACTGATGCTTCTACTAGTGGAGCACATGCTGCATACCCTGGTTATGATACTGCATTCCTGAGTTCCTCCTCACCTTCTACTTCTGGTAATACCAAATGGGTGATAGATTCTGGTGCCTCTACACATATATCTGGCAATAGATCTCTATTTAAAACTCTATCTAAACTTGCCCGTCATTCTTCTGTTATGCTTGTTGATGGCTCAAAGTCTTCGGTCTTTGGAGTCAGTGATATTGTTTCTCAATTTTGGCTCAAGTCTGCCTTATATGTGCCTAGATTTCCTCTGAAAATATTATCAGTCAGCAAAATTTTACGGAGTTTGAACTGTAGTCGGACGTTTGTTCCTGGTTCATGTGTTTTTCAGGACCTTCGCACGAGGACGAAGATTGGTGGGGGGTATGAAGGTGCTAATGGACTCTACTACTTGGACCAGTTACCTCGATCAGAGAAAGCTGCTGTGGTATCTGCTTTATCGGCTTCTGTTTCTGCTCTGCAGTGGCACTACAGGCTGGGACATCCATCGTCGGAGAAGTTGCGTAGTTTAGTTTCTGATATTGGCAGTTGTAATTTTCAGTGTGAATCTTATCAGCTGGGAAAACAAGCTCGTACTGTGTATCCTAGACGTAGTATTGTGAGCAGTGAAAACATTTTTGATTTAGTTCACTCTGATGTATGGGGTCCATGCCATGTACCGAGTTTGTCTGGTTACAAGTATTTCATTCTATTTATTGATGACTTTTCTAGGACTACTTGGTTGTTTCTATTAAAAAGTAGGTCTGAAGTGCTGTCTACTATCAAATACTTTTTTGTTGAAATAAAAACGCAGTTTGGTTTGCCTGTTAAAGTTTTCCGCACCGATAATGCTTTAGAATTTGTTAAGCAAGAAGTGGCGGTTTTCTGTAAATCTGTTGGTACGCTTCACCAGACTTCATGTGCCTATACCCCACAACAAAATGGTGTCACTGAGCGGCAAAATAGACACTTATTAGAAGTTACCAGGACTATCATGATGCATTCTCATGTGCCCCGCTCCTATTGGCCTGAGGCTATCTTGATTGCATGTTTTCTGATTAATAGGATGCCATCGTCTGTTATTGGAAGTAAGATTCCTATACAGGTTTTGCAACCTGAAACTTCTTTGTTTGCTGTGCCTCCTAGAATTTTTGGGTGTACCTGCTTTGTCAGATTGCTTGGACCCACTTCTGATAAGTTGTCTCCTCGAGCTGCTAAATGCATTTTTCTGGGATATTCTAGAACTCAGAAGGGTTACAGGTGTTATAATTCCCGTACAAGGAAATGGTTTACTAGTAGTGATGTTGTCTTTTTTGAAAATACACCGTATTATTCTTCAGCACGAGATAGTTTGCAGACAGACATTCTTGCCCCTTCTTTGCCTGTTATTTCTGACTGTGTGCCTGACAGTACTGACACTGTGACTACTGAAAATCAAGATCCTCCACTTATTGTTTATCAGCGCAGGAATAGAGCACCTTCTACACAAGTACCCCCCAAGGCAACCAATCTTCTCCTCCAGAAGGTTCTGATGCACCTGAGGTACACTCTGATCTTGACATACCTATTGCACTCTGAAAGGGTACTCGTTCCTGCACGTCTCATAGCATTGCTCAATTTGTATCTACTGCTCATCTGAATAATCATTCTAACAATTTTGTATATGCTTTATCTGTTGTGGCTATACCTAAGAATGTTCAGGATGCATTGAAAAGTACCGCTTGGACATCTGCTATGAAAGAAGAAATGATTGCTCTTACTGACAGAGACACTTGGGAGCTGGTGGATCCACCTCCTCAGTGTAAGCCTATGGGCTGCAGGTGGGTATATGCCGTAAAATATCAACCTGATGGTACGGTTGAAAGCACGGTTAGTTGCAAAGGGCTATACTTACACTTATGACATTGATTACTTTGAGACTTTTTCTCCTGTTGCTCGTCTTAACTCTGTCAGGATTCTCCTATCTGTTGTTGTGAATCTGAACTGGCCTCTTCTGCAGCTTGATGTGAAAAATGCTTTTTTGTATGGTGACTTGCAGGAAGAGGTGTATATGGAGCAACCTCCTGGGTTTGTTGCTCAGGGGGAGTCTCACAAAGTATGCAGGCTTAAGAAGTCTATCTATGGGCTCAAGCAGAGTCCTCGTGCCTAGTTTGATAAGTTGAGCAGGATCATGATTGATTTTGGTTTTCTGAGGTCACAGGTTGACTACTCTGTGTTCACAAAAAAGACTTCAGCAGGTATTATTGTTCTGATTGTATATGTTGATGACATTATTATTTCTGGCAGCGACTCTTTTGGTATTCAGGCTACCAAAGATCATCTGGGCAAGCACTTTGCTATAAAAGATTTGGGCAGACTTCGGTATTTTCTTGACATAGAGGTCTCTAGAAACTCTAATGCCCTGGTGCTTTCTCAGAGAAAGTATGTTCTTGATATTCTGCAGGAGACTGGTATGCTTGGAGCAAGACCTGCGGATACTCCTCTTGATCCCAATGTGAATTGGGATGATGATTCCTCTTCTGTGTTTGCTGATCATAAAAAATTCAGGAGGTTGATTGGTATTAGTATATAGACTTTCCTGTGTTTTTTACTTAGTCTATTTTCTTGTGTTTTGTTTTATCCCACATGGATTATCTCTAAATCATGTGGTCTTCTCTTGTCTTATAAAAGAGAACCCTGTACTCCTTTTTTAATCATCTCAATAATAGGATTATTAGCCACAACTTCTAGATGGTATCAGAGCCTCCCGATCCTCCCTAACCCTGATCCCTTCCCATCAACCTCAGCCCCCACCCCCTTTCCCTTCTCCTAAGCCGTCGTCGCCCACCCTGTCCCCCCCTCCTACAGCCGCCGACCAGCCCTCCAGCCGCTGTCACCCACCTCCCCTACCTCTCTCCCTTGCCGCCCACCTCCTTCCCTCCCTTCTCCTCCACCACAGCCCCCCCTTCTTCCTCCGTCTCCACCGCCGCCCCCCCAACCCCCCTGCTGCCCGCCGCCACCCCACACCCACCACTACCATCTCCCGCAGCCGCAACCACCCTCCTCATCCTCTCTTCTCTCTTGTTTCTCTTCTCTAGTTCTTCGCTCACCATCTAGTTCGGCTACAGGCTTCCGCTCGTCTCCGTACGCTCTTCCGAAGAAGCTTACGTACAGCCCGTGTCTTTTCCAGTTCTGGCACGTTGAAGGCGTAAACCGGCCTTTCGCTTCTGTCTGCCTACGCCTCATGGTGGAGTGATTCTTTCTCCATGGTGGCGTAGGTTTCTTACATCTTTATCTGCCCCGTGAGGGTCTTCTGAGGTCCATGTGGATCTCCTACTTGCTACGTCTACTAGTCCATGTGGTGGACTCCTGCTACTGACTACTACTACTGTTGATCCTTGCTGTGCCCGTGCTACTGATCTGCTCTGGTCTGATGGCGACTCCAGATCTCCCGCGCACTCTCTGTGTTACTACGGTGAAGTTGGACAGTTCCAACTATCACCTATGGGCTGCCTCCTTTGAGTTGTATGTTAAATCCCAAGGTCGCTACTCTCATCTAACTACAAAAGGCCCGTCTCTACCTGCTCCTGATGCTGACAAGAAGACGAAACAAGCCTATGATCTCTGGTCCAAGGAGGACTATGGGGTCATGACATGGATGGTCAACAGCGTTGAAGCCAAGATCAGCCAGTCCCTACTCCGTCTTCATACTGCCAAAGAAATGTGGGAGCAACTCTCCCATGTTTACTCGCACCAACAGAATCCTAAGAAGGTCTTTGAGATCTTCAAACTTGCCAAACAGGAGTATTCTGCTACTGACTCCGTCGAGGATTACTACAACTCCTGTTGTGCCCTCTGGGATGAGTTCCAGGTGTATCATCCTCTTTCTACTGACATTAATGAACTTAATCGACAACGGAACGAACTTATGTTAGTTCAGTTCCTCGCGGGCCTACCTGCTTCCTTTACTGGTATTGTGGACCAAATTCTCTCCAGCGACCATTTACCCACTCTCCGCGATGTGCTCAAAAGGGTCCAGCGCTTACCTTCTGTGTCCCAGTCCGTGCCTGACTCTTCTGATGGGGCAGCCCTCGCTGTCCGCTCTGGTGATTCCTTTCATGGTCGCGGTCGTGGCAGAGGTCGTGGCCGCGGAGGACGTTCTTCTGCTCCTGGCCGTGGCTCTGGAGTTGATCCTGTTGAGTCCCGCTACTGCACTCACTGCAAGCGCACCAACCATACTGAAGATCGTTGCTGGATCAAATACGGCAAACCTGACTGGGCCAATAAAGTGACTTCTGACCAGACTGAACCTGCTCCACCAACAGCTGACTGGATCCGCTCGGAATTTGAAAAACTGCTTTAAGCTCGCTTGGCTTCCTCTACTGATGCTTTAAATGATGGTAGTGCCGCCGTTCTGACCCAGACTGGTAAACCTTCATGGGTGATTGACTCTGGTGCGACCTCTCATATTTCTGACAATCCTACTTTATTCTCTAAATTGCACAAGACATCTTTTATACCGCCTGTTACTTTAGCTGATGGCTCTAAATCGCCGGTTACTGGAATTGGTGATATAAGTTCTACTGGTAGTCTGCCACTGCAGTCCGCTCTTTATGTCCCTAAGTTTCCCCTTAATTTACTATCTGTTAGTAAAGCTGTAAAGAGCCTTCGTTGCTCCATTAAGTTTGATCTGGATGGTGTTCTATTACAGGATCTGCGCACGAGGATGACGATTGGTTCAGGCCATGAGGGACCGGATGGACTCTACTACTTGGACGATCCGAAGCCAGTTGCATATTTGACATCATCCGTGGCCGACATTCAGTGGCATTATAGATTGGGACATCCCTCTGCTGCAAAATTAAAAGCTTTATTACCTGATGTAGTTAGTTCGGTTTTTCATTGTGAGACATGCCAGCTTGGCAAGCAAACTCGTGCTACTTTTTCACCAAAATTTTGCATTAGTTCTAATGCTATCTTCGATATTATACATGCTGATGTTTGGGGTCCATGTGTTGTGACGAGTACCTCTGGTTTTAAATATTTTCTGAGCTTCATTGATGATTTCTCTAGAGCAACCTGGTTGTTTTTACTGAAAGATAGATCTACCATTCTTGAGAAAATTACTAACTTCTTTGCTGAAATCCGTACCCAGTTTGCTAAGCCCATTAAAATTTTGCGCACTGACAATGCTTTGGAGTTTATGCAAGCCTCTGTTAGTAGTTTTTGTCGTCGCCAGGGCACCATCCACCAAACTTCATGTGCCTATACCCCGCAACAAAACGGTGTCGCTGAACGCAAAAACCGTCATCTCCTTGAAGTTGCGCGTACCCTTCTTTTTCACTACCATGCTCCTCAGTCTTTTTGGCCCGAGGCAATATCTATTGCTTGCTACCTCATTAATCGTATGCCATCCACTGTGCTCGGCAATAAGATTCCATATCAGGTCTTGTTTCCTGATACATCTCTTTTCTCTGTGCCTCCTCGTATCTTTGGGAGCACGTGCTTTGTTAAAAATCTCCGTCCTGGCCTTACCAAATTGGATCCTAGAGCAACTAAGTGTGTTTTCTTGGGATACTCTCACACTCAAAAAGGGTATCGATGCTACGATCCTGTTTCTAAAAAGTGGTTTGTCTCTGCGGATGTAGTATTCTTTGAGCACATGCCTTTCTATTCTCCGGCTGGTTCTGCACTCACATCGGATGTACTGGTTGATACGCCTTTACCGGTTGTGGATGATTTGCCTGATAATTCTGATACTGCCTCCCCACCTGAAAAAGCCACCTCTGAAAGTGTATCACAGAAGACAGAAGCCGACAGCTCCCTCTATGGCCTCTCCATCGTCTTCATCCTCTGTGCCAGATCAAACACCTCTGCATGTATTTTCTGACATTGATCTCCCTATTAGCCTGAGAAAAGGGACACGGACTTGTACTCAGCATCCCATTGGGAATTTTTGTTCTACTGATAATCTTGGTGCTAATGTTGCTAATTTTACTACGGCCCTTTCTGCTATATCTGTACCTAAAACTGTTGCTCAGGCCATTAAAAGTCCTGCATGGCATCAGGCTATGGAAATCGAAATGCAGGCGCTCACTGAGCGCAATACATGGCAACTTGTTGATCCACCTGCTGATTGCTCTCCTGTTGGTTGTCGCTGGGTCTTCACGGTCAAGTATCAACCGGATGGAACTGTTGAACGACTTAAGGCGAGACTAGTGGCTAAAGGCTATACACAGACCTATGGGGTCGACTACTTTGAGACTCTCTCCGGTGGCACGGTTGAACTCTGTGAGAATTCTTATTTCTGTTGCTATTAATTCTAACTGGCCTCTGTATCAGCTTGATGTCAAGAATGTTTTCCTGTATGGTGACCTTCATTAAGAAGTCTACATGTCACAACCCCCTGGTTTTGTTGCTCAGGGGGAGTCCTCTAAAGTATGCAGACTGAAAAAGGCGATCTATGGCTTGAAACAGAGTCCCAGAGCTTGGTTCGATAAATTAAGCACTATTCTTCAGAATTTTTCATTCAAGCGCTCCCAGTCTGATCACTCAGTCTTTGTCAAGAATACTCTTGCTG
Organism: Alisma plantago-aquatica; assembly: GCA_963693085.1. Lineage (NCBI taxonomy): Eukaryota > Viridiplantae > Streptophyta > Magnoliopsida > Alismatales > Alismataceae > Alisma > Alisma plantago-aquatica. The sequence continues at coordinate 1,211,484,268 of OY856412.1, forward strand.
GCATTATTATTCTCATTGTTTATGTTGATGATATTATCCTCTCAGGAAGTGATCCTGCTGGTATTCAGTCCACCAAGCACTATCTGGAAAACATTTCGTCACTAAAGATCTTGGATCTCTTCGGTATTTTCTTGGGATAGAGGTGTCCCGGTCTTCTTCTAGCCTCTGCTTATCTCAGCGCAAGTATGTTCTGGATCTACTATCTGAAATTGGACTTCTAGGTGCTAAGCCTGCTAGCACACCTCTGGATCCGAACACCGACTGGGATGATGAGAATTCTCCTACCTATCCTGACAATCATCAATATCGAAGAATGGTCGGTAAACTCATCTATCTTACTATTACACGGGCCGATATTACTGTTGTTGTTGGATTGGTTAGTCGTTACCTAGATAAGCCTCGACAATGTCATTGGGACGTTGTCTGTCATATTCTGAAATATCTAAAAAGTTCTCCTGGAAAAGGCCTGCTTTACAAGAAACATGGCCACTGCAAACTTCTTGGCTATTCTGATTCTGATTACGCTGGCAGCAAGGTTGATCGTCGCTCTACTTCAGGCTACTGCACGTTTGTGGGAGGCAACCTTGTCACTTGGCGAAGCAAGAAGCAGTATGTAGTTGCTCGCTCAAGTGCTGAAGCTGAATATCGTGCCATGGCGCACACTACCTGTGAACTGTTCTGGATTAGGAGCTTACTGAAGGACTTTGGTATCTCTGACTCGTCTCCTATTCCAATGTATTGTGACAACAAAGCAGCTACATTCATTGCCAGTAACCCTACTTTCCATGAGCGGACCAAGCACATTGAGGTGGATTGTCATTTTGTCCGCAAAGTTGTTCTCTCTGGCCAGGTCTCTACTCCCTACATTCATACGACTGATCAGGTGGCTGACATCTTCACAAAGATTCTACCAAAGACAAGGTTCACTGCTATGACATCCAAGCTGGGCATGATAGACATCTACGCTCCAGCTTGAGGGGGAGTATTAGTATATAGACTTACCTGTGTTTTTTACTTAGTCTATTTTCTTGTGTTTTGTTTTATCCCACATGGATTATCTCTAAATCCTGTGGTCTTCTCTTGTCTTATAAAAGAGAACCCTGTACTCCTTTTTTAATCATCTCAATAATAGGATTATTAGCCACAACTTATAGACTTTCCTGTGTTTTTTACTTATTCTATTTTCTTGTGTTTTGTTTTATCCCACATGGATTATCTCTAAATCTTGTGGTCTTCTCTTGTCTTATAAAAGAGAACCATGTACTCCTTTTTTAATCATCTCAATAATAGGATTATTAGCCACAACTTCTAGAATTGGTAAATTGATTTATTTGACTGTTACTCGTCCTGATATTGCTACTGCAGTAGTTCTTCTTAGCAGGTACCTTGACAAACCAAAACAGTGTCATTGGGATGTTGTATGTCAAGTTCTGAGATACTTAAAAAAGTCGCCTGGCAAGGGACTTCATCATAAAAAGAATGGGCATTGTGTACCCGTAAATAAGAGGCAGTGGGTGGTCTTCGGTAGTCCAGCAAAGAAGACAAAAGGTTTTTCTTAAACTGAAAAGGAGGTTGGTCTTGATCAACAGAGACACCGACAATTGTAATCTGTATCGATAAAGAAAAGGTAATAAACTTACAAGTTAAGAAACCTGGTAGCAAAATACTAGGTAGCCAATGTAAGGTTTTCATACCGGAACTACTATACATCTTGTGTCTTTTGTGGTTGCTTACATTATCTTCTTGTTTAACTTATTTCTGTATATATCTCTTATTAAGCAAGTCACATATAATCTCCTGTGGGTTTGAAGTTGAATATATTGGATTTGGATATATGTATCCCACTCTAGAGCTTTCAATTGGTAACAAAGCTGGTATTCAAGGAGCTCCCAAGAGTCTTTAAGAACGGAGGAGAACCTTATTGGCCAGCTCAACATTGAAAGAGTTAACATCTACCATTCAAATCTCTTTGATGGTTCTCATTTACACGTATTGGAAGTGGCATATGCAGTTCTTCTACGAAGGAGCCAACTATCATTTGCGGAATATGATCAAATGTGTATGTGCCTCCAAGAATAGAGCTTGAGGATTGAGACGCGGATATAGTTAGACGCGCTACTCTCAGTGCTAAGGTCCATTAGTATACTTTATAGTTTCCTTTCTCCTAGTGAATTTAGTAGAGTTTCCTCATGTGAGATGATTGACACATATTACGTCGTCTTTTTTCGACTTATTTGTGCATTTATCGCTTAATTTCTTTTACATTCAGCCTCTATTTACACCAATCCATGTGGTTTGATGTTTTATTTCTTCATTCCATCGTTTTGGTAGCAGGTTCGTTGTTAGATGATAAGCCATGGTTGTACGGGCGCCCGCCTAGGCGGCCTGGGTGGCCCATGGGAACCCAACTCCTAGGAGCCTAGCCTAGTAAGGCTCCCAGGGTGGTTTGGGCGCCCGCCTAGGTGGTGATTGGGCCGAGTTAATGGGTCATTACCAATCTTCTTGTCTTTTTATTTTACTTTTCCTTCATGGTTCCACCGTGGAACAAAATTTCGATCGGAATTGCAAAATTTTATTTTTTTGCAATCGGACATCGAAACGTCAGTACGCAGGAACTGGTCCTCAATATCGTGAAAATTTCGCAGCTACAATCGAAATTTCGCAAAACAGGGGGTATTTTAGTGCAAAAAAGCCCAGTTTGGGCCTTGATATTGCGAAATCAGTGTGAAATGCAATAACTATTTCGCGAAATTGTGTTCCATCGACTGGATTTGCTTGGACTTTGATCTTTTAACGATTTTTTTGTGATATCTTGCTCTTGAAGGCTGCTTTACTTGATTTTAAGGTATGTAAACCATCTCCCTAGCCCATCTACTCCTATTTCTACTCCCTTTTCGACATCTTAATAAATACTCCGAAAATCCTAAATTTCTAAGTGGCGTTTCTCTTAAAATTCTCAAGGTCTTGAAGTGAACTTGTAAATCTAAGAAACAATAGTGTGAAATACGTATATCTATACTTATTTTGAAAATCTAATCAATATATTTCATATTTATAGACAAAATGGCTACAAAAGCTTTTTTAGTGGAAGTTCTTATATTTTTGTATTTTCACTTATGTAACCCTATACATATAATAAAAGTAGCCTTGTACAAAATGTTGTGTAAGTTGTAACTTGTAACCCTAATTTTTTTTATGATTCATTTATGTAACTCTAAATATATTATAATAGTAGACTTATACAATAAATATACTAACCTATAATATTGTAACTTGTAAGTTGTAACTCTAAGTTATAAAGTCTAGTACTCTAGTTGTTTTAACTTGAGGGTTGCAAGTTAGTAACAGTCTAACAGACTTGACATTTCTGTTCATTTGTGCACTCACTCATCAAGACATGGATCCCACCCTAACCTCTAAACATATAAATTTATTATATAATCTAGTGTGTCTATGTTTAAACATTGTGTTTGCAAAATTCCATAACTTAATTCATTCATTTTGTCATCAAAATTCTATCGAAATTGTTCAGCTTCCTTCACTTACAAATGTGGGAGACCCCCACCCCCACATATCCAATATGAAATATTATTGCATATTTGAGTAAATCTTGGCGATTAGATCGTCCTGGTAAATGTTCATGATTTGATTTGCTTATTTGGTCGTCGAAATCGTTAGGGCCGTAAATATCGAAATTTCGGCCGAAATTTCGCAAAATTTCTGTTTCTGGGTCATCGGACACGACATCAAAATCAGACATTTAATTCTATGGGTTCCAAAAAGCAGCAAGTTTGTTGCTGCTGGTCCACTTTTTTTTTTTTTTTTTTTTGCTAAACTAAGTTGCTGCCGTACCTTGCTGCTGTCTCACCATCCTTCTATCACCATGGCTATTTTATTTTTTTTCTTCCTGTTACTTAACTAAGCAGCAAATTTGCTGCCATACCTTACTTTGCCTTACCATCCTCCCATCACCATGGCTATTCTGTTATTTCTTCCTTAGGCTTAACTAAGCAGCAAATTTTCTTCCACGACTTACTGTTGCCTCACCATCCTCCCATCACCATAACTATTTCGTTTTTTTGGTTTGCTTAACCAAGCAGAAGCTTTGCTGCCTTGACTTACTGTTGCCTCACCATCCTCCCATCACCATGACTGTTTTGTTTTACTTTTCTTTGTGCTCTATCTAGTACAAATATGGCTACAATGTACTGACTGCTGCTCCACAAATCCACAATTAGTTGGGTTTTTTTCTTCTCCACCTAATAACAATATTGCTTGTATTTATGTTGCATTCGTTAAATATATATACATATGCATATACATGGTTGTCCGGACGCCCGCCCATTTCATGCTTGTTTAGATGCAAGTGAACAGGAACGAAAGTAGCTAAAATCAAGCCATTTGATACCTTTAGTATATGAGAATCAGATTATTTTGATATTTGAATAAATTTGCTAGATGCTTCATACCTATATATATATAGATTAATATATATATATATATATATATATATATATATATATATAGAGAGAGAGAGAGAGAGAGAGAGAGAGAGAGCAACGATCCAGTGAGAAACATATCTGGTGAGAGCATGAGAGGCATTTGAATAACTCTCCACATAGATCAATTTTTCATAATCCAACCGTACAGATTACAAGTATACCTTAATATCTACCTTCCTATAAAATTTTATCACCATCCAATTCGTAGATCATTCACAACAACCAAATATTTTTCGACGCTCTATATTGAATTTCAGGCTGACCGTTGGATGTAAAAAGTGTATATTGTGCATATGGACATGTAAACAATGTCTGATTGTAATGATTTTTTGCGACAAGGTAAATGAAATGATGCTTTTTCCATCTATACGGTTGGATTTTAAAAAATAGTTACAAATTTATAGTTATTCAAATGCCTCTCATGCTCTCACCGTAGGATGTTTCTCACTGGATCGCTACCCTATATATATATATATATATATATACACACACACACACACACACACATTGATTCATATAGGTTAATATATAACTATGTATATATTAATCATAGTTGTTGAGGCGGCCGCTTGAGCGCCGCCTAGGTGTCGCCCAAGGGGGGTCCGCCCAGTTTCACGCTTAGCCACAAAGGCTTTTTGGGCGTCTTCCTGGGCCGACTGGGTGGCTAGGTTGCGGCCTAGTCCGCCTGTGCGACTTACAAGCCTGTTGGGCGGCCGCTTAATTGGTTGTCGAGCTCTATTAATTTTTTTTTAATGATATTTGTGTTGTGTGATATGTTTTTTCCTAATTCAATATTAAATATTTCAGCCCTGAAGTGATAGTGAAACTAAAATATTAACGAACAATAAGGTATGTCTTGCAACATTTTATTGATTCTAGTGTACTATACTTATTGTTGTCTCTTTTTTATATTGAACTTGTCTCATTTACTCACTGTTATGGTGTTATTTCAATAAATGTGATCATAGATGCCGCAAAGTTGAGTGCAATGCAGCGAGTGTGAGGGTTCATGAGCCCTCTCCCTTTTATTAATAGAAACTTGGAGAAATTACATAGAGTTCCAGCAATATATAGAAATTACAAATAATAGAATATAAGGAAATATGAACACTCCCCCTCAAGTTGGAGCGTACACATCGTGTAACCCCAGCTTGTTGCAAAAGCTCTGAAATGATGCTGGACTCAATGGCTTTGTGAGGACATCTGCAAGTTGATCTTCAGATTTGACGTGCGGAGTCACAACAGTGTCATTCTTGATCTGATCTCTGATGAAGTGGCAGTCAACCTCTACATGCTTAGTACGTTGATGGAAGACTGGATTCTTGGCAATGTAGATTGCAGCTTGATTGTCACATTTGAGCTCTATTGGAGACAAAATAGGAATCTTTAACTCAGAAAGCACAGATTGAACCCACTGCAACTCACAACAGGCATGAGCCATTGCTCGATACTCAGCCTCCGTGCTTGATCTAGCCACAACATTCTGCTTTTTGCTTTTCCAAGTGATAAGGTGATTTCCAAGAAATGTGCAATATCCAGAAGTAAACCTCCTGTCATTCAGATTACCAGCCCAATATGCATCTGCATAACCAGTAAGAACAAGAGTAGACACAGGAGTCTGGGGTCTATAATAGGTGATCCCCTTATCAGGTGCACCTTTTAGATATCTCGGATGACGGCAGACTGACATCCAATGTGACCGTTGTGGTGAGCTCATATGTTGAGTCACCACTCCTACAGCAAAGGAAATGTCAGGGTAGGGGTGTAAATGGTGTGGGTACGGTGTGCGTCTGGCCATACCCATATCCATACCCATCTAATTTAGTGGGTCTGGTTCCGGTTCTAGACCCGCATTATAAAAAGAATAGACCCGCACCATACCCGTACCCGCATTAATAGTGGGTTTGTGGTGCGGGTATGCGGGTAAGCAGTTTCATATAGAACATCATATTGTCATTGTAAGAAAATTATGATTATATTGTGTTTATATTAATATTATGCGATATTGCTATCATATAGTATATTAACATGCAATAGGTATATTAAATAACTTTGTGGATTAAGATTAGTGAGTTAATTTGTAACATATTTGCAGTCATTGTCATAATATTTTAATTATGTGTCATGTCTTGTGACTATTTTGATTTTAAGTTTACATATGTTGCTCATGATTGAAACTAGAATAGTTAATTCTCAATTAGATGACTAGTCTCAACCTTATTAAAATTAAAGTGGGACATAATCACAAGTATTATATTAGTTAGACTAGGAAGTATGATATAAATACCATATTATCTAAGTAGTTATTTATGTATAGTGGGTCTGCAGGTCTAGCGGGTCTGGGTCTAAGAATACCCATTAGTGGACCCGCTTATATGCGGGTCCAAGGGTATGCGGGTACAAGAATTTAGACCCGTGACAGGTTTTTAAAGGGTCTGGATTTGCGGGTTCGTGGGTCTACCTGTACCCATTTACAGCCAGTCAGGACAAGTAACTGTCAGATATATCAGTTTACCCACAATTTTCCTGTAATATCATGGATCTGGATAATCAGTATCATCAGTTGTCTCCTTCACATGATAGTCCATAGGAGTAGACACCGGCTTGGATTCACTCATGCCAGCTTCTTGCAGTAAATCCAGCACGTATTTCCTCTGAGACAAATAAGTACTTGCATGAGATCTAAGTACTTCAATGCCCAGAAAATATCTCAGTTTGCCCAGATCCTTTGTATGAAAATGCCCCTGCAATCCTTCCTTCACACGTGATATGCCTGTAGAATCACTGTCGGTGATAACTATATCATCAACATATACAGTAATAATAATGGATCCAGCAGAAGAGCTAGAATAGAATAAGGAGTGATCATTCACACAACGAGAGAAGCCCATCTTTAGTACAACATCACTGAACTTATCAAACCAAGCTCTAGAAGATTGTTTCAGTCCATAGATGGCTTTCTTTAATCTACACACTTTCTGACACTCCCCCTAAGCAACAAAACCAGGAGGTTGCTCCATGTACACCTCTTCCGGTAGATCACCATGGAGAAAGGCATTCTTGACATCAAGCTAAAATAAAGGCCAGTCAAAAGTAGTAGCCAGATAAATAAGAATCCGCACTGAATTTTAATGAGCCACTGGTGAAAAGGTCTCTAAGAAATCAACTCCATATGTCTGAGTGTAACCTTGTGCCACCAATCTAGCCTTCAACCTCTCAACTGAACTATCTGGATTATGTTTTACTGTGAATACTCATCTGCAGCCCACAACATTTTACCTGGAGGTAAGTCAATAAGTTCCCATGTGTTGTTTTGTAGAAGAGCAGACATTTCCATATGCATTGCCTGTTTCCAGCCAATATCTTTCATAGCATCAAGATGATTTCTTGGAATGACCACAGAGTCAATTCTAAGAGCAAACGATCGGGCATGCTTAGATAATTTTGACAAACAACACACATTTGCAATAGGGTGTCGAATAGTACAGGAACGAGTACCTCCGCGAACAGCAATGGGAACATCAAGGTCAGATGGTTCTTCAGAAATATCTTGAGTAGAGGAAGATGGGGAAGGCTCAGAGACCGGAGTCGCTACCTCCTCTGAATCATGTCTGCCTCGTCTGTTGTAAACATGTGGATATTGTTGAATTAATGTATCATCTGTTGGCTGCTCTTCCTGAACTATAGTATAGTCAGGAATGATAGGTGGCACTCTCTCATTCTGGTGTGGTGGTGGCACTCTCTCATTGATGTCTGATGGTGGAACTCTCTCACTTTCACACAATTGCTCCCCCTACTGGGAACACTAAAGATATATGGTGTGGAATTCATGGAAAGTTACATCCCTAGACACAAACATACGACAGTTACTGGGACAATAACACTTGTATCATTTGCTAGTATTAGAGTACCCAAGAAAAAGAGTCCTAATAAACCTAGGGGATAACTTATCAGCCTTAGGATCAAAATTGTGGACAAATGAAGTACAACCAAACACTCTGAGAGGAACAAGAAACGACTGATCCTTGGGACGTAAGACAGAGAACGGAGTACGTCCTTGAAGCACCGAAGAGGGTTGTCTGTTGATAAGGAAACAGGCAGTAAGTAAAGCATCAAACCAGGATCTCTTAGGAACATTGGATTGGAACATAATTGTCCTGGCAATATCAAGAAGGTGACGATTTTTTCTTCAGCTATCCCATTTTATTGAGGGGTGTGAGGACAAGACGTATGATGAATCATCCCAACAGAGCTACAAAATCAGCCATAGCACTTTGAACATATTCAAAGGCATTATCAGATTCTTCTTGCAATCAAATGGAACTTTTATTTCTTGATGAAAATGCTTGACAATGGATAAAACAGACTCTCGACTCTTCAACAAATAAATCCATGTCATTCGAGAAAAATCATCCACAAAGGAAATAAAATAGCGAAAACCATTATAGCTATCGGTCTTTACAGGACCCCAAACATCATTGTGGACTAACTCAAAGGGATAAGAAGCTTGTTTATTGACATGACTGGGAAAAGACATTCTATGATGTTTTCCAGTTGACAGGACTGACACTCTAATGAAGACACTTGGGATAACTCAGGTTCTAACTTTCTCGAGCTCTCCAACGAAGGATGTCCATATATTGTAGTGCCACAGTAAGGGAGAACCGCTCAAAAGGATAACTAGAGCAGGAGAAGATACTTGACGAGGCAGACTTTCACCATGGAAGAGGTAGATATCACCTTTCCTAGGCCCCCCACCAATCGTCCTCATACTCTTGAGATCCTGTAATACAAAACAAGAAGGTCCAAATGTCACTGTACATTTCACAATATCAATCAATTTTGCAACAGAGAGAAGATTAAATGGAAATGCAGGCACATAGTGAATAGATTTAAGAGCAATTTTAGGAGTCAGAGAAATAGATCCACTTGCTAACACTCTCCTCACTTAACCATCAGCTATGGTCACATATTTGTGAGGAATATGTGAGTCAATGGAATGAAGCAGGCTCCTCATACCAGTCATATGTTGTGACGCTCCAGAGTCAACCACGCATGAAAAAGTTAAACCAGAAGCCAGTAAAGAGGTAGTATGATTACCAGTGGTAGATGCCAGATTTGTTGAGGAAGATGATCCCACACTCAGATGTTGTGTAGCCAGAATAAATCTATCATATTCCTCCTTGGTGAGTGTAATGCCAGGAGAACCAGAACTCGAAGCAGAAGGCTCAGAAGACTCAGAAGTGCCAGCATAGCTTGTTGCCCCCATAGATGGTGCAACAGGTCTACCATGCTTCTTCCAGCATTTCTCAACAGTGTGTCCAGGTTTGTCACAGAAGATGCACTTAGGACGTGTGCCACGTCCTCGGCCCGTACCTGTACGGCCTCCTTTAACTGCAGTGGCTACAGATGCATGGGAATCTCCAGAAGGCGAAATTGTTGTAGGATCAACTGGTTCAAAATTTGATTGTAAAATCCTTAAGTAGGCTTCTTCCAGACTGGGAAGTTTGTCAGAAGCGAGGATGACACTGCAAGCTGAACTGCACGAAGAACTCAGGCCAGATAAGAACTTTGTTGTAATCAAGTCATCTTTGTCTTTGACCTGTTCTTGGACAGTCATTGGATGATAGAAGCTCAGTTCTTGAGCAATAGCTTGGATCACTCTAAAATATTCTTCTAAAGGCTTGTCTCCCTGTCGTTCTGCAAAGCGGCGATCATATATCATAAACTGATGAAGAGCATTCTTTTCTTGAGAATAATGCTTCTTTACTGCATCCCATATGTCTTTGGCAGTAGTATAGAACATGAAACTAGCAGCAATATCAGGTTTCATGCTCCCCCATAGCCATGTCTTCACCAGACTATTATGATGCTTCCATTCAACATAGCCTTTGTCAGTAGAAGCAGGAGGATCAGAATCAACATGTCTTTCCTTGTCTCGGGATTCTAACATTGTATGGACAACATTCATCCACAAGAGATAATTCTTCTCGTTCAGCTTGATGGAGGGGATAGGTGATATCTCGTTGTAGATGGTAGATGCCTTGGTGTCCTTCATGATTCAACGGAGAGATAGGGTGACGGAGTGATACACGTCACAGGAAGGATTGAGCGACGGGAAGATACACGTCACGTCAAATGATTAGATGCGTGTCTGACGCATCCACAGCCCCCAAACAAAAATTCCCCAATCACGCATGGAGGAGATGTGATTAGGAATTTCCTACGTAACGACGGACCCTCCATGTGGGCTCTGATCTCCAAACCACGATATAAACTTAGCGGAAGCGATTCGATAAACAGCGGAAGACAAAAATCACGGGAAATTAAAACTTTTCGAGACAAGAGCTTGAATCCTTAAAAGCTTCTTTCATAACAAGAGATAAACTGTTTACATCTCATGATAATTACTTCTTGAGTAATTATATACATCAAGATACAAAATCTCAAGAACTCATAACAAAAGACTCCAAGACCTGAGAGTACAGAGGACACATAGGACTGACTCTAACTACACCACATGGCAGGCTAAATCTCCACCTGAGATTTACTGTTGCTGCTGCTGGGACTGGTCACCTGTAGACCTGTTCCTCCGTCCTCGACGTCCACCTAAAAAGTTGAAGTCTACGGGGTGAGACAATTGTACATAATTGTCCCAGCGAGAGTTATAACTCTCCGCCAGAAGCTTTATTATAACATCAAAGAATAACTTAAGCAGTAAAAGCTTACAAAGTACTCAATAGCAGATACAGTTGTATACAAGAACTCAACATTCATCAAGCATAAAGAACATATGCACTATTCAATGTAACATCAATCAATTAGCTCATAGTTACCTTTAACAGGTATACTACGCTTGTAGATTATGTTTTTCAAACAGTCTTATTATTATGCCCTGTGGAGATGAGGTTTACCACTCATACCCCAACTAATCACTGTTAAGTGCCTTAGTATCATACTAGGTCATTGAAAGAGCCGGATTCTCATGACCTTCACCTTCCTCAGTCAGTAAGAGGATCACTTGTAGGACATTTTGTGTCTCTACTATTATAGCTCACCAGGGTAATCTGGTCCTTCGCTATTTTAGAGTTACAGTGGCGTTATGTACTCTCTTCGTCATCAGGAGATTTCATGTTTATCTCCACTGATACAGATATCTATGTTTTCTTCGTCATCAGGAGGTTTCATGTTTACCTACTACTGATACGGTATGGAAAAGTAGTGAAGGATTGACGGATTACATATCTACATCAAATCCCTACACTAGGATGTAAGGTTCTACACATCCATGTACCCCACATACTCAATAGTATGTGATCCAGGAGTTCCCTTAGGAAAACCTGTTTCACCATCACTTGATCTCTAACAATGATGGGTCTATGATCAGGGCTCTACATTATACTTGATTAGTTAGGTACATTTAGTATTCATTTAACATCACACATTGTTCTTCAAACAATAACAGTAGCATAACAGCTATAAAAGGAGAATACTAAATGTAACAAGCCTAACTCACATCAATCATCATTTCTCATTATACTCATCACAAGTCATCTCTAAAGCATGACCTTGATGGTATTCATGGCTCTCACAGCCCATTATTATCATAGAATGCCACTGACAAGGCATCAAGATACTTTACTTATTCATAAAGCTATCAATATGCCTTTAATGAGTATAGTATCATCATCCATACCTGGATATGATCACCTCCATATCAGAACCTGCATGGTTAATTCAAAACAATGATTATACTTTCCACTCTTGTCATAAGAGCTAAGTTCTTTGATTCTTATCAAATAGAGTTTAATACTCATATAACATGTCATCACCTTTGAATTAGGGTTTACTATTCACATTACATGTCATTACCCTTGAATTAGGGTTTACTATTCACATTACATGGTGAATTGAACTCATAACATCATCATGTATGAGGAACATCATCATTGATGCTCTCAGATTAGCTTAAGATTCATCATATATCATAATTAGGGTTTCCATGATCTCACATAGGTGGATCATACCCTAATCATGCACATTCATGTGTATTGAAGGTTCTTTACTTGAGTTTCCACCCTAAAAGGGTACTTTCTCTCTCTTAAGGTACTTTCTCTCTCTTAAGATACTTTCTCTCTCCTCATACTAGTAGATGGTGATAACACCACCCTAGATCAGGTTGGGTTAAGTCCTCATGGGCTAACATAAGCCAAAACATCACTATCTTGTGATTAGGGTTTGATTTGAATAAGGTTTTACTCAATTGAACCCCTCAAGGGTATTTTGGTAATTCACCCCATTGATCACCATCATGGGTTAATTCATTAGCCACTTAGTCCCCTAATGTCCTAGGTTACCATTAGGGTTTAGATTTGAGCATCATTGAACCATTTACACCTTCAATTGATTAAGTGAAATCAACCTTTGGAAACCTCAAACGGTTTCAACCTTCAACCTCCAAACGGTTTGAGACCGTTTGGATGAGTTGACCATTTGCTAGGGTTGACTCCAAGACCGAGTGACCTTCAAGATCGTTTGCCCAAACCGTGTGAAGGTGTAGACCGTTAAACAAGTTTGACTTCAAGACCGAGAGGGCTTACACGGTTTGAGACCGTTTGGTGTCTCTCGATCTTGAGATCGTTTGAGTCCAAACGATCTTGAGACCGTTTGGCCCCAAACGGTCTTGAGACCGTGAGGCCTCACACGGTCTTGAGACCGTGTGACCTCAAACGGTCTTGAGACCGTGAGGTCTCACACGGTCTTGAGACCGTGTGACCTCAAACGGTCTTGAGACCGTTTGGTCCACTTGGTCTCAAACCGTTTGGACCTCCAACATGGTTTCAATGATTTCAATCGTTTATGATTATCAATGTTGAAGCCTCCAAATGGTCAAAGCCATGGTAACCACTTATAGATTAAGTTAATTAGGGTTATGCTTAACCAATTGGTCACTCAATTGACCCTCAATTGTTATCTAATTAGGGTTGAAGTTGGTTCAATTAAGGTCCATCAACGTTTAACCATCAACACTCAACAATGTGAATCAACACAAGGTTGAACCCTTCAATTGAGCTCCAATTGGGCCCAAACGGTCTTGAGATCGTGTGGATGAACTCCACACGGTCTTGAGACCGTTTGCCCAAGATTTCATCAAAATCTAATGTGATTTGATAGGAGTTGAACCTTGATTGAGTCTCAAATCAGTATTTTGATTAATTCAATAACCCATTGCAATTGAGCCCTCAATTGATCAAATTACCTTAACCCTAGACCTCCAAACGGTCTTGGGTTGTCACACACGGTCTTGAAACCGTTTAGATGAGTTCCAAACGGTCTTGAAACCGTTTGCCCATCCAACTTTTGTATTCTAGTGTAAATTCTTCAAGGTTGGATCTATTGAGTTGATTATCATATCAATACTTAATTGCAATGTAATTTGGTATCTTTGTACTTTCAATTGGTCAACTATACTTGACCCCAGACCTCCACACGGTCTTGGGTGATTCCCCACACGGTCTTGAGACCGTTTGGTTGATCCCCAAACGGTCTTGAGACCGTTTGGGTTAATCAACCCAAAAACACTTAATCAATTCATTGAGATTTCAGTACTGATTTCAATTAGGGTTTGCCCTAGTAATCATCCTTCAACTCTTAGCTCGTTTGGAATTAGTCCATCAAATTTGGTGAGTTGTTAATCAACATTATTTTGAACAGTAATCTCATACGGTCAACACTTGGTCAACGTTCTTACACGGTCTTGAGACCGTTTGCCCAAAAAGGGCGATTTCAACAGATTGGAAATCAGGAGTAATTTCAATTAAAGTTGTTGATTAAAAAGGCCATATCTCACGATTCCTTTGGAGTTATCATCTCAAATTTTGTGGGTGATTAGCCTACATAATTATAAACAGAAATCTTATACGGTCCACGCTTGGTCAACGCGGATAAACGGTCTTGAAGACCGTTTGCCCTTACACGGTTCTGAGACCGTTTGCTCACTACACGGTTGTGCAAACCGAGAGAGCAATTTGTGGAGACCGTTTAGTAAAGTGAAAAGTAGTGGATTAACTTTGGAAATAACGTCTTCATCTCCTAGCTCAAGAACAGCAAGGATTTCTCACGGATTTGCTTGCAAGGTAGCAAAGGAAGGTAGAGAAGAAGAAGAACTATCATCTAAAGGCATAAACGAGATGTATATAACAAAGCATAGGTTTAGAGTTATAAAACCCGCCTAAAGCTTGATCCTTGAGCTCCAAGCTTTTAATGACGTCCTTGAGTTTCCACAGGTCGGCCAAGGTGATCCTTCCAAGGAAAGTCGAGAAGAGATGGCTAGAAAGGTAGAGCTATGTGAGCTAGCCATCAATTTGACCTTGAATTCGAGTTCTAACCATGAACTTAAGCAAAAGGGAGGATTCAAACCTACCTTGCCCTCCTTGGTCGTCCTCCTGAGCTCCACAGCTCCTCTTTAGTCGGTTTGGGTGAATAGAACAGTGAAGGAAACGAAGGGAAAGTTCCCCTGCTTAGAGAGGTGGAGAGTATATATACTTGGGGTGAGGTTTTTAACATAAACTCATAAGTTCTTCATATTTTCAACTAAGTCCCTCTATCTTTCTTTGCTCGTCCTTCCTTCTTAATTTTAAGGACAACTTTCTTCTAAGGTCAAGAAAATGAGGGCAAAGAAGATCAACCTATTAGTTAAGCATACACATAAAAGGGCTATAGCACATACACCTTGATTATTCAATCACAAGGGTGTTCCTCATTATATGATTATTCAATTAAAGTGACCTCTTCATCATTTCTTCTCTAAATGATGACAAGAGTCTTAATAAATACTTTTGATGGTGTAAATTACAAGTTGCACCCCTCAAATTGGGTAAATTGCACTTTACTCCAATTTAGGGTTTTCAAGCACAGGGATTGCTTCCACAGCTGCACCTTGGTGCCCAAGCTTGGGAAATCCCTCAAACCTTACCATCATCATTCTCATGATGTCTCAACATCAGAGGAACATCTCAACATGTGCAATTTGCAAGTTAACCCTTCTAATTGGGTAATTTGCACATAGGTCCATGTATTACAAAACAATGCTACAACTTTATATAAAAAGGAGCAAAAACTGAAATATATGTTTCTGAGAAACTTAATTACATGCCCAATGTTAATCATAAGGATTTTATTACATATTTAGGCAAAACACCTAGGGTTAACTCATAACCCAGGTCAGGGATGTTACACTCCAGTATGAGATTTAATAAGCCATTTGATCAACCAAAGGGCCCTCCAACCACAGTCAGCGGAATCGGCCGGAGAAAAGAGGGGGCTGCTAGCAGCTGATGCGCCTGCCCTAGGCCGACAACTGCGACACCCGCCCTTAGCCGGCGGCTGTTGTTGCCGCCCTGAGCCGGCGGCGGCGTGGAGGAGAGAGGGGAAGGAGGGGGGCGGCGGCCTGGAGAGGAACCTTAGGAGCTTTACTGCTCTGATACCATGTGAACGTAGATGCCGCAAAGCTGCGTGCAATACAACATGTGTGAGGGTTCATGAGCCCTCTCCCTTTTATTAATAGAAACTTGGAGAAACTACATAGAGGTTCAGCAATATATAGAAATCACAAATAATAGAATATAAAGAGATATATTAACAAATAAATTTGAGAGGGTTGGATAAGTAATACATACATATATGCATAGTTATATACATAATATGGTATATAAATAATATATATAAGTATATATTTATACATGTATAATATTGTATGTAAAAAACACAACGCATAGGCGACCGCCTAGTCGTCCTAGTCGCCCTAGGCGTCCAGCTAGGGAGGACCACCGCATGGCCGCCTCAAAAACTATGATATTAATATATGTATATAACTATGTTTATTAGAAGGTATATCAGCCTATTTAGTTAATAGGTTAATTAGTTAGTGGGCTTTAGTGTCTCAGCCCGTCTAGTTTACTTGCGTCCCAAGTCTTTAGGGCTTTCCCCTTTCTTCTATATATAGGACAGTGGTGTTCAGTCTTTCATATCAACTCAATACTACAGAAATATTATTTCTTACATGGTATCAGAGCGGGAGAAAGAGAGAGAACCCTAGCCACCGCCCTGCTTCCCTCTCCATGCGAGGAGCAACCCTAGTCATCGTCGCTCGTCTCTCCTAGAGAGAAACCGAGAGAGAGCGTCTTCGTTTGCGTGCGGCTGCTGCCATCTCCATGGCTTAGACCGACTGCTCACCAGGCACATCCCAGTCTCCATGGCTTCTCTTCCTCTTTCTTAAAAGATCCAATCTTCTTTCCGTACGTCGACGCCACCCTTCCTGGCTGTCTCCAGTCTTCGTCTGTATTAATCCATCCCTCATTGCATCACTCCCGCCTCCGCATCCCGAGCAATCTCCACCGGCCAGTAAACAGCAACCGCCGCCACCGATCTGCAATTTGAGTCGTCGGCTAGCAACATAAAGTCATTGTTGTCGGTCCTCACCAACAGCAACAGTAGATGTTGCCTCTGTTGTCATTTGCCCTTGACGTCGTCATCACCCTTGCTGCTGTTATCACTATTGCCAGCCATCTATTCTGCGTTGACCTGTTGCCCGCTGCAATGCCCTGACGTCCGCGGCACCAGCCTTCACCGCCGCTTATGGAGAAGGCTCCGCACTTGGCTCCGCCTACAACAATGTTCAAAATTTCGTCAAAATTGGCAAAATTTTGCTAATTATTTCGATGCCGCCAACGATCGGACATAGAAATGGCCTTACATGTCTGTACGTAGGGAATTTCGCCAGAAAAAATAAAATTTCAAAATTATTTCAAATTTCGACGAAATAAGGTAAATTTCGATGAAAAAAGGCCCATTTCATCCGCATTTCAACAAATTTTGAGAAACACATCTATTATTTCGAGAAATGGGGTACGATGTCTGTAGATCTTACTATGTGATTCCTTGGGCTTGTTAGGGGCAATCTAAGTTATGTTTCTTCTCTTCCTAGCCTAATTCTACCTCTCTCTCCTATTTCTCTCACTTCTATAAAGATCTACAAAAGAAATATTTAAAAATGTTTGGAGTGATATCTATGACTATGATGACCTGCTAACTTTCATTTTTGAGGTCACATGATTTATGTTATAGTGCGCAAAATTAGCATGACTATCGAGATTATTGTATGTGTACCATTATCAATCACACCTCTAACTACATCTCTCGCTACAAAAGCACACGACCAAGAACAAAGCATTGAGTTAATCCATTAGTATGCATTTTATCACTTGTAAGCATATGGAGATTTACAGTGAGACACATCTATGCTTGTATCAAACAAAATAAGCAGGAGCCAATATGTTGATAGGTATAATCAACAAGGAGGATGACAACCATCATGGTTCAACTAGATGCACAAACCATAGTTGTCTCATGCTTCCTCAATACTCACATACCACTGCAACATTGTTTATGTACTACAGCCTATCATCCTACTAAGAGGTCCTACCATCCTAGACCATGCTATGTTTCCATAAATTTGTGTCTTTAAGTCCATATATTGTGCTTGCAAACTATGATGACTTAATTCATTCATTTCGCCATTCAATTGACCCCAAAATCTCCATCAAAATTGTTCAGCTTCCTTCACACACACATGAGGAGCCCCACCCCCTCACATATCCAATATGAAATACAATTGCATATTTGAGTAGATCTACACTAGTAGATTGTTCTGGTAAAATTTCTCTAAATAATTCGATTATTTGGTCATCGAAATGCCAGGAATGCGTCTGTCAAAATTTCCATTTCTGTGGCTACCGAAACGGCGTCGAAATCGGACATTTTCTTCCTTGGACTGCAACCTCATGGCTTGCAAAATCTCCGGAGCCACGCAGGAGCCCGCTATCATCTCCTCCATTTTGGCCAAGTAATACGGTAGCCGAGCGACATAATAGAACCCGTTCTTCTCCATCGTGTCATTGCTGCCCCAATGCCATCGCAACCTAAGGCGCAGCAAACAGCAGTCGCTACCGCAGCCACAGTTGGCCCTCGCCATTGCCGCCGTCCATTATGTCTACGTATTGAGCATGCTGTCCACAGACCATCAGCAGCAACAAACGTCAAACTCCACCATCACCCCAAGTATTTTGTCTTCTCCCAATTAACCCAGTCAATGACGTCCTCTGAAAATTCATCTCAATTTTTTTTCCATTTAATTTTTCTACTTGGATCTTACATTGACCCACTTGCCATCTTCTCTCCAGTTATCGGTATCCATTCTCCACATATTACACATTTCAATTTCACAAATCCCTTTCTTGTCCACAATTTCTTTCCCACCCTCTCACCATTTATGTGTGTATCCCCTTTCCACATGCGCGTGGGGGGGTCATATGTCCCTTTCTCCACACTGTATACTCACTCTCGTCGTATTTGGTGTGCGGGGGGATAGAGAGGAAGATTATGAGAAGAGAGAGAGTATGAGGAGAGATCAAGAGATGATATACATATTCCAGGTTATTTTCATGGAGCTTCGTTCTTTTGCACATTTATTCTCCACTTCTAGGCAACCTTAAAGGATCTTCATTGCAGCGTTGACACCGAGCTTCTCGCATTCGTATCGCATTATGTACGTCAGGACAAGAGTTTGCATCGTCAAATTTCAGCTCTCTTGTTTCCTCTTCCTCAGGTGTTAATGGTGGTTCAGAAGATCAGCAATTTCAATCCTGCCAAGTCAACATCTGTAAGGTTGATAATTCATCCAATTTTGTCTTCACCTAGCTGCTTTCATCACATCTTCTCAGAGATGTATCTGGTGTTTCGGCATCACCTTATGTGGATCTACCTGGGACTTTTCTTGATGGATGATCTCCTTTCCCATCAAGCCCCCAAGGTTCATGCACCAGAATTATGGTACATGCATTGTATCATCAGCACATCGTCCGTTCGTGTTTGTGCCATGTTATGCATGTTTTTCGGACAATTTGAAGATTCCACTATTGCTACATCGTCATTGTGTATCCGCGCTCATGCTGCGTTAAGTACGTGGGATGTGTGATTGTGCCCTCTTTTCTACTCACACATTCTTTCCCAGTGACGATGTCGTAGACATGATATTTATGATCGTTTGCTCCAAGTGGCGAATTTTTACTGTAGTATTTGGGTCCATTCATCAAATGTTCTTCATTCTAGATGCACTCCAAAAGACCTTCAAAGTTTGAGGATCTCCATCCTGCAAAATACAATTCCAAAGTAGAGAGGTGTCATTATCATATGATTTATGGGGAGTATTGTTTAAGGGGGAGTATCAATCTTTTCTATGGGGAGTGACATTTATCTTTTATCATTTCTATTTTTTCATTTATCATTTCTTTTATCGGTATATCGAGTCATTTAACTCCAAGCTTGGACATGTGTTGCACCCATGATCCAGCTTGAGGGATTGTGTTGGAAAGTATATATTAGCCTATTTAGTTAATAGGTTAATTAGTTAGTGGGCTTTAGTGTCCCGGCCCGTCTAGTTTACTTGTGTCCTAAGTCTTTAGGGTTTTCCTATTTCTCCTATATATAGGACAGGGGTGTTCAGTCTTTCATATCAACTTTATACTACAAAAATATTATTTCTTAAAATATTTATAAACATATAAATGGGAAAGAAGAAGAAAAACACCTAAGAACGCCTAGCCTGGCCGCCTAAACAACCTTGCAATAAACACTACTTGGTAAGCCACCGATTTGGTTCGATGCCTTTCGCATGAAATTCCATGAGAAATTGAGTTACTTATTGTCTTGGCAGGTTTTTACATGACGTGTAGATCTACATAGACGTGTAAGTATGACAGTATATAGTAGGCATCTTCAAAGAGTTACACAGTGTGAATCTATTATAGACATCATGTACCATTTTTATGTCCATTAGTAGATCAGTATCACACGACAAGTCCTTAGGATACACGACGTGTATCTCCATGCCAAGACTGAGAAGTGCAAAGACCACACATTGTGCAGTCGCACCACACGATGTATGACCCACTAGTTGTGGTTACATTTTGAGCAATTTCCAATACGTTCACGGCGTCTGGCTACACTACATGTTGTGTAAGTGGTCGACTGAGCAATTTAAATATTATTTCGGCTCCAAATTAAAAAAGGAAGCGACAACTGTCTGGGAACATACATCTTCAACACTTGCAGACATTTCCGATCCAAAGAAGAGCAAAGAGTAACCAAGAGGCAAACGTGGATGTCAGGGAGCCGGAGAAGACATCTTTGACAAGATTTTTTACCATCAATGACTCCTCTGTGCGCCTAAGCAAAGTTCTTCACTTCTCCACCCAGATTCAAGGTGATAATTTCAAGTAGATTCTAACTGTTCCGGAGGCGAGCTTCAGACCATCAACAGGCATCAAGGCTCCTCCTTTATCTTCATCTTGTTTTGGGGGTTTGTTCCCATACTATCTTGATGGGAAACTTTGTATCTCGCTTTCTCTCCCTGCTTTCCATAACTATGGATGAGTATTTCTCCTTATCTTGGGCATAGTCGCACGGGGGAGTATCTTCCATTCTATGTCATATTGAACAAGTTAATTTGTTAGTAAATGCTTGATGATGTTTATAGAGAGAATAGGAATTGTGTATTTAATGATTTAACAGGTGTACAATACAGTCTCTTATATAACAGAAGAGAGTAGAGACTAAAGCAGAGACAAGCAATATGGGACTAAACTACTGAAGTAAAAGCATAAGTGAGGCGCATGCTAGGCACATGACAGCCTTGCGACGAGACGCGGACATTCCTCATGCTGTGGTTCCCTCCGGTCCGTTCCCGATCCACTTGTCTCCTACCTTCAGTTCAATTTAGGAAAGGGGGAACAGTAAAACATGGAATTGATTCAATACCTCTCTTTCCCTGATCCATCAGGAGTCTTAGAGAGTTGATAATTGTCTTTGTGAGTTTAAACCGGATCTAATGATCCCTAAAATGACTCAATTTATGTACGATTGCGAGTTTCCCCAATGATCTGGATGGCCAGACTCCATGGGCGTTGGGCCAAGCCTACGAAACACAACAAATCTCTATACTCCCCCTCAAGCTGGAGTGTAGATGTCGAACAAGCCCAGCTTGTCCACTAGAGTCTGAAAATGAGCTTTTGGAAGAATCTTGGTGAAGATGTCCACTACTTGCTTTTCAGTGCTGAGATATGGAGTGTGATCCAGCCAGAAAAAACTGTTTCACGAACAAAGTGACAGTTCACCTCAATATGTTTGTCCTCTCATGAAAAGTGGGGTTGCTCGCAATAAAAATGGAGGTTTTGTTGTCACAAAACATCGGTATAGGGCTAGAATAGGATATGTCAAACTCCTGGAGGAGACTCTGAACCCACAGAAGTTCTCATGTAGTATGAGCCATGACTCGGTATTCTGTTTCTGCACTGGATCTGGCTACGACAGTCTGCTTTTTTCTTAGCCAGGTGACAAGATTTTCGCCCACAAATGTACAATAGCCCGATGTTGACTTGAGATCAGAGTGACTTCCTGTATGGTCAGAGTCTGAAAAACCAGAGAGATTACAGTGGTCATGCTTCTTATATAACAAGCCTTTGCCTGGAGAGCTTTTGAGATAGCGCAGAATGTGACATATAGCATCCCAGTGACACTTTCGAGGTTTATCAAGATACCTGCTGATGAATCCTACGACAGCAATGAGGTCAGCTCTTGTGACCGTCAGATAAATAAGCTTGCCTACCAGCCTTCTGAACTGGTGGTGATCAGCATAGGGAGGAGAATTTTCATCATCCCAATCCATATTTGGGTCAAGGGGAGTGTTGGCTGGTTTACAGCCAAGCATACCAGTTTCCTGTAAGAGATCAAGTACATATTTCCGTTGAGAGAGACAGCCCTGCAGATTATCTGGAAATCTCAATGCCTAAGAAATATCTCAACTTTTTGATATCTTTAGTGACAAAGTGCTTTTCTAAGTAGGTTTTAGCTGCCTGTATACGTAAGGTATCACTGCCAGATAAAATAATATTGTCAACATAAACAATAAGAATGACTAGCCCAGCCACTGTTTTGCGAATAAAGAATGAATGATCTGCGTGAGAACGACGGAAGCCAAAAGTGACTAAGATCTGACTGAGTTTTTCGAACCAAGCATGCGGGCTCTGTTTGAGACCGTAGATGGCCTTTTTCAGTTTACAAACTTTTGAGGCAGACTCCCCCTGAGCAATGAAACCTGGTGGTTGCTCAATGTAAACTTCCTCCTGTAGATCTCCATAAAGAAATGCATTTTTAACATCCAACTGAAAGAGGGGTCAGTCTTTGTTAACAGCAACAGAAATCAGAATTTGAATAGAATTTAACCGTGCAACGGGAGAACAAATCAAGGTCAATTAGGTCAATGTTGACTCACGTCTAAATTGACTAAACCCGTGTTTTGATGATGACTAACCATTCCACATATTGGTGTCTAATGTCTCTACTTGAGTGATTTCAGATTAGGTATAGACACTCCAAATGCCCTAACTTGCGCATATCAAATTGGAGAAAAGACAAGTCAAAGTCAATACAAGTGCACATTTTTGTAATATGATGTATATCCATTAGAATCATGTTGTAAATCACTTGTAATGATTGTATGACTTGTAATTAAGCTTAGAAAAATATCAGGAACAGTTAGATCGAATATTAGAGCACTTTAGATGCAACTTTGAAAATTGATTACAGGCACTTTGTCGGTCAAGTTTCCCAGCCTGAAAACTCGACCGATCATCCTTGATCAATTTTCTGGAGATTGCATCGGTCGAGTTGTGTTTACACAGAACTCGATCGATGGAGTAACTGACCAAATCGATTTTCATTGGTCGGTCGAGTTTCCTCAGGACAAACTCGACCGATGGTCTGAATATCGGCTTTGTCTTTTACTCTATCGGTCGAGTTACCCTTATAGAAACTCGACCGATTGCACTGTACGGAAAAGTGCAGAAAAGTGCTTCTAGCCGTTATGGAGTTGCAACAAGTGAAAATAGATCCGTTGCAAGCCACAAAACGGCTAGTTTTCGTTCACAAGTGTTCCCAAAGGCTAAGAGGCATCCCCAGCTATAAATAGGACCCCTTGGGCTTCATTCCAAGGTTGAGCATTCAATGCAAACTCTATGTGAGGCTCCTATTCTATAGTTGAGTGCTTCCTACAGCCTCCTCTCTCTCTCTAAGCTTAATCACTTGCTACATCCATTAGAGTGAGTAGGAAATCTGTAAGAGAGCTAGTCCTACATGTATATCTTATGAGGCTCTCACTTCCACCACCTCCATTTCTCTCATTTCAATCATGAAGATGAAGGTTCTCTCTCTTGTCCAAGAGAGGTGAAGAAGAACAAGGGAAGGAGTCCCTTGGTGAAGATCAAGGCTGAAGACTTGGAGCTAGAGTGGGTAAGCCCTTGGTGAAGGCAGAAGACTCCTTGCTCAAGTAGGTAAGTCCTTGGTGGAAGCTTCTCCGAGTGAAGGTGAAGTCAAAAGCTGAAGATCCAAGAAGAGTGGGTAATCCCTGCAAGGCTGAAGACTTGTGCTAGAGTGGGTAAGTCCTTGGAGAAGGCCGAAGACTCTTGCAAAGTGGGTAAGTCCTTGGTAAGGTTGAAGACTCTTTGTATTGGATAGGTAAGTCTTTTGTTTGGTCATGCATTGTATGTCTTATGAATGAATATAAGAGTGCAATAGTTTGGAAGTCCTAGAGGTTGACCTCTCTAGGCAAGTGGACTGACACACTTCTAGTTTGAAGTGTGGAACCACTCTAAATAGCTTGTCTAATTGGTGCATGTTCAATCTCTCTCTCCCTTGCTATGTATGTTTTAGTTGCACACAAATTTCCTATTTAGCAACCTTATCTTGTGATATATCTTGAAGGTTTAATGAGTTTTGTTTAAGTGCTTTCAGCTCTATCACCCCCCTTCTAGAGCAACTAATCACCCATCTAGGATCCAATAGGTTTTAGCTGCCTGTATACGTAAGGTATCACTGCCAGATAAAATAATATTGTCAACATAAACAATAAGAATGACTAGCCCAGCCACTGTTTTGCGAATAAAGACTGAATGATCTGCGTGAGAACGACGAAAGCCAAAAGTGACTAAGATCTGACTGAGTTTTTCGAACCAAGCATGCGGGCTCTGTTTGAGACCGTAGATGGCCTTTTTCAGTTTACAGACTTTTGAGGCAGACTCCCCCTGAGCAATGAAACCTGGTGGTTGCTCAATGTAAACTTCCTCCTGTAAATCTCCATAAAGAAATGCAGTTTTAACATCCAACTAAAAGAGGGGCCAGTCTTTGTTAACAGCAACAAAAATCAGAATTTGAATAGAATTTAACCGTGCAACGAGAGAACAAGTTTCAAAATAGTAGACACCATATGTTTGTGTGTACCCTTTTGCCACAAGTCGAGCTTTCAGGTGCTCAATTGTTCCATCAGGTTGATACTTAATGGTGAAGACCCATCGGCAGCCAACAGTAGGGCATGAAGGAGGGCAATCCACAAGTTCCCATGTCTTGCGATCACATAGTGCCTGCATTTTCTGATTCATCGCATGTTTCCATGCAGGAATAACGAGAGCTTCTGCAACAATCTTTGGAATAGTGACCGGCAGAAATCGTAGAATTGAAGCATGCAAAACTATTATGCAGATTAGTAGAAGAGCATAAATGACTGATAGGATGTTTAGTGCGGGAATGAACACCTTTGGGTTGACTGATAGGAAGGTGCAAGTCAGAAGTTACATCAGTGTTTGTATGATCATTCGCAGACGGAGGAATTGATTGTGGAGGGGCCATGGAAGGAGTGCTTGTCTTGGGCCATCGTTTGTACACTTGCAAAGGGCAACCTTCAGGCTGGTCTAAAGAAGGCAAATCCTCAACAACATCTGGTAGAGGCGTGGGTGCCAACATATCACTGGAGAGTGTTGCCCCATCAGAAAAATAGGGCATATGCTCAAAAAAGATCACATCCGCACTGACAAACCATTGCTTTATGACCGGATCAAAGCAGCGATAACCGTTCTGGGTTCTAGAATATCCCAAAAAGATGCATTTAGTGGAGCGAGGATCAAGCTTTGTCATCCTTAGGCGTAAATTTTTGACAAAATAGGTACACCCAAAAATACGAGGAACAGAGAACAGTGGTGCATCAGGAAACATAATGGTATAAGGGATACAATTGTGTGAAACAGAGGATGGCATACGGTTTATAAGATAGCATGGCGTAGAAACTGCTTCAGGCCAGAACCGGTGAGGAACTTTATAATGAAGAAGAAGAGTGCGAGCAACCTCCAACAAGTGGCGATTTTTTCGTTCAGCAACACCATTCTGCTGTGGAGTATAAGGACAAGTGGTTTGATGGATGGTGCCACGAACAGAATAAAAAGATGTGACAGATTTTTGCATAAATTCTAAGGCATTATCGGTACGGAAAATCTTAATGGGTATATTGAATTGGGTTTGTATTTCAGAAAAGAAGATATTGATATTGTCCAAAATAGTGTTGCGATCTTTGAGTAAAAAAAGCCAAGTAGCACGGGAATAATCATCATAAAAAGTCTGAAAGTATTTAACACCAGAGTGACTAGGAACTGAATAAGGTCCCCAGATGTCCGCATGAACAATTTCAAAAGGTGTTTTAGAACCAATTTCTTTTTTAGCGGGAAATATAGACCGCGTTTGTTTTCCCAAAAGACAAGATGCACAAGAAAAAGTTTTTTCAGATAATGTTGGAAATAAATTTTTCAGCTTTGTTGCAGACGGATGACCAAGCCGGTAGTGCCACTGGAGTCTTGTGACTGATGTAGACAGAAGAGCAGATGTTGCAGACGGTCCTTTCAAATAGTAGAGTCCGTTTGGTCCTTCATGGCCCGAACCAATCCTCGTCTTCGTGCGGAGATCCTTCAAAACACAACTGGAGGGATCAAATTTAATAGAGCATTGAAGTTGTTTTACATTTTTATAGACAGATAATAAATTTATAGGAAAGTGTGGTATATATAAAACAGATTGGAGATGCAACTTGCGAGACAGAGGAATAGTGTCGATGCCATGAACAGGAGTCTTAAGCCATTTGCAACAGTGACAGACGGAATATTGGTGGTTTTAGTCAGAGCAAAAAATAATTGGATGTCGCCAGTCATATGGACAGACACACCAGAATCAATACACCATTTATTGTTACCAGCAGAAGGAGAGGCAAGCATGGCGGAGGAACCAGCAGTAGATGTCGAAGGTAGCTGAGTCATGCACTCCTAGAAAAACTTCTTGAACTCTGAGCGAAGCCATTCAGTAGACGGCGGAGCAGATTGTTGTTCGGATGCAGTATCAGTTGAGGTTTCTGTAGATGCTTGGTTAGCCTAGGCTGGTTTACCGTGCTTGATCCAGCACGTATCTTCGTTTTGATTATCACGATCATACCAGTTGCAAAAGCAAGGCCCAGATGCTTGGCTTCGACCAGGAGCAGTAGAGGATCCGCGTCCACCAGTAGGAGGTAGACGTCCGCCACGGCCACGGCCTCGACCGCGGCCACGTCCAGAGTCAGTATTGCGAACAGCTAGAGCAAGATGCTCAATAACAAGATTGGAGGTCATCGACGGAAGTCTTTGAACTCGCTTAAGAACATCGCGAAAAGTAGGCAGGGGGTCGCTAGATAGAATCTGACCAACCACGCCAGAGAAAGAAGCAGGAAGAGCAGCCAGAAACTGGACCAGTTGTAGTGCATTGCGTTGCTTCTGGGCTTCTTTGATGTCGGGCGTCAAGGGATGGTAGATTTCATACTCATTTCAGAGAGCAGAGCACTAGTTGTAGAAGTCCTCAATAGAAGTGTCAGAAGAAAACTCCTTAGCCTAGTTTTTGAAATTTTCAAAACAGGTTTAGGATTCTGCTGATGGGAATAGACATGGGAGAGTTGGTCCCACATCGCCTTAGCATCATGAAGGCATAACAAGGACTGACTTATCCGCGGCTCGGTGCTATTAAGAAGCCAGGACATAACGCCAGAGTCATCTTTGGACCATTATGCATAGGTTTGCTCTTTTCATCTGCAGTAGCAGCAGGAGCGACAGGAGGATCAGTAGTAAGATGTGAGTATCGGCCTTGTGCCTTGACATAGAGGACAAAGGACGCCGACCAAAGATGGTAGTTAGAGCCATCGAGTTTGACGGTGGTAACACACTGGGAACGAGGCGGCTCAACAGAAGCCATGATGGGCAGAGATGGAGCAGCAGTGAATTAAGCGACGCAGCAGCAGCAATTAGTAAATAAGGAGCCCGCTATGGGGCAGTAGAGCAGCACCAGAGATCTGACGCATCAGATCAGAAGAAACCCGTGTCGGGCAGATAGATTGATAAAGTAACATACGTCGTCATGAGGAAGATCAAGATTCCGTTAAGAGGCGCAGGCAGAGAAACCCATAGAGACGAGAGACTCTCAATGTGCAGGAGCTATGGCTGTCCGGAAGATTTCACGTACAGAAATGAGTGGGAGGTAGCAAGTGAGGATGAGGGCAGTAGGAGGAGTGGGCAGCGGCGGGCTGGGGTGGGCGGCGGCGGGGAAGGGGGGTGGCAGCGGCGGCGGGAGGGGGGCAGCGCCGACGAGTGGGGGGCGGCGGCAGGGGGAAGCTAGGGCATAGGGCTCGGTGGGGATTTGCAAAGAGGGGAACCGGACCTGCTCTTGATACCATATAGAGAGAATAGGAATTGTGTATTTGACATGGTTATCAGAACCGACCCGGACCGGCCGGTTGAACCGGGAACCGGACACCCTACCGGTTCGGTTCTCTCAAAAAGCCGGAAATGACATCTGACCGGCATCAAACCGGTGAACCGGTGAACCGGTCCGGTTTTAGGCGAACCGGTCGGTTCTCTCACTTTACTAGTTTTAGTACTTTTGATGCTAGTTTTTATTAATCAATATTGAATACAATATAAATGTTGGTATATAAATGTCCACAAATAGAATAATATTTGTTATTTGGTCTATTTATCAAGTTATTGTGAGCAGTTGTGCTATTATTCATGTTTCATAACTTTTTAGGGATTTTTTCCATGAGTATCAAAGGTATTTATATATTTTTAAACTATTAGTTACGTCATGCTGACGTCACCGGTTGAACCAGTCAGACCACTGGTTGAACCAGTGAACCGTGAACCAGAGCCCTCACCGGTTCGCTGACCGGTTCGAGTCTGACAACCCTGGTATTTGATGATTCAACAGGTGTACAAGACAGTCTCTTATATAACAGAAGAGAGTAGAACTAAGGCAGAGACAAGCAATATGGGACTAAACTACTGAACTAAAAACATAAGTGAGGCACATGCTACGCACATGACACTCAACAAAACACAACATATCTCTATAATGTTGTTTTCTATGGTAAATTTATGTCGCTTTTCATATATGTTTGTTTGGCCAACTTGTATGTCTGCTTTATGCTCTCTTGCATATGTTAAAAGAGTGTGCTAGGAGTAAGGCATGTTTGCCATGACCACATTATCTAGTTGATAGCAGTATTTATTGAGCATGACAATGCAAAAATGGGAAATTAGGACATTTCTACACCACCGGCATGGGCAGTAGAATATAATTGCCTTCTTAAAACAATTACATTTATAACAGGTTGTGTTCAACTTTGATATCCTAAGTCTAAGATTGCTAATCCAACTTTGAAATTCTTCTGAAGTGATTGTTGCTTTCCTTGCCTTTAGTAATTTAGATTGTTTGTTCTCTAATTAGTGCAAACCAAATCCTTTTTTGTACACAGACCTGGATTGTTAAAAATGAAAGATTTTTACACCTAAATCGGAAAGTTCCTCTAAGAGACGACCTTGACTACTTTGATCACATACTAGGAAGTATGCACACATTCCGGAGGTTGTCGTGTCCGTGTCAACCACGTGTCCAACATGGACACACGTGAACACGTGGTGGACATGCCTTATACGTGTCCAAGTCTAACTTTTTTTCAATAGGAGTTGGACACAGCTTAGGCACAGCCCGGGCACAGCTTGGAAAGAGCCAAGATATGGCACAACGCTAAGGAGAAACACCTCAATCATTATATTCACTCTCCTTGTCTACAAATAACAACATACATCCCTCTTCTTTCTTTGTAGTCCACCACCACCACCACTATTTTTTTATGTCCAAAAATTAATATGCAAAATATTTTATTGTGAGTTCATTCTTATGGTATCATATTCTAGTTTGTGAATAAATTGTTTATAAGGTTGACTTATATTGTGATTACAATGTGGGTTTATTGATAGTATGTCTTTGATGGCTTGATTTCACAATCTATACAATGTGTGTTTGAGTGTAAATATGAAATTGGATATAGCGTGGATGAGATGATCTGTGTTTGAATGTGCTTTTTTTATTGTCTTTATACATAAAAATTATATAAATGTATATGTATTTTCTTTGTCGTGTCTGGCGACGTGTTTGTCTCCTATATTTTTGGAAATTGTTGTGTCTCGTGTCCGTGTTCGTGTCTGTATTCGTGTCAGTGTCCATGTTCATGCTTCCTAGATCACATATATTTGCAATGTGAACAGGTTAAGTCACAATTATAAATACTAAACTCTTCTCAACCTAACAACTTCTTGGCGTTGTTCGCATGGAACTTTTGGCACTTGTTCGAGTAAGAACTCTAGTGACTATACGAGCCTTGATCATTCATATCACTATATCCATATCAAAGACTAATTTTGATGATGTATTTAGGGTACAGGGTAGAAAGAGATTACATACAATTGTGGTGACTAATACATATATGGTTATGGATAGTTTTAGCTCATGTTATTAGGTTAGTCGGAAAACCCCTCCGGAAGGGAGTTCAAACAATTACATCTTGATCAAATTTAGAGTTCAACTCACTGCTCAGTTATTGATGTGTTACAAGTTGAAGAGTTTCTTATCACTGCATCATAAAAAATAGCGCTCTAGTTGCTCAAACAATTCAAATATTTTATAGGGTTGAGCTTAGGTGTATGCCTATCAAGAGATACATTGTTAGAGTATTTTTCGTCCCTTTAGAGGAATAGAAACGCATTATATCCATGGCTCCATAAGCAAGCTCTGATAGGCTATGACTCATTCTTGTACTTTATGTATTGTGATGCAACTATTGTAAATTCTCATTCTCTTTTCTACAAGGCTATTTTGCTACATTTTGATCTCATTCTCTTTTCTACAAAGCTATTTTGCTACATTTTGATGTCCTTGATCTCACGCAAAAGGGAAATATTAGCTCCTTGATCACGTTGTTACTACATGAAAAAAAAGAGAGCCTTCTCTTAAGTTTACAATAAAAAAGATGATTTATCAATTCTAGTTGGGGGGTCAACTAGATGGTGAATGTAGGATCATTGAGGATATGAACCACCATAAATTGCAGTGTCTTCAAGTGTTCTCTTTTGCGGTTTGCTTGTTTCACATTTATTTACTAATCTGCCATATGTGTATTGCAATAATAAGTTATAGATTCACTATAATTCGTAATAACTCTATCCTCCCCCTCTAAAAAAAAAAACTCTACATGACATTTCCATTCTAATAAATGCTCTCGTTTAGTAGATTAACTTACGGATATCCAATCTGCAGTCTATTTTATGGGATTGCATACATACATACATATATATCTGCAGTCTATTTTATGGGATTGCATACATACATATATATATATATATATATAGTCAATTATCATCCTTTCAAAATGTTTTTCTTCTAATTGGATTTAGGAGTTCAGTTGGACAATTTACCTTCTACTTTGTCTTACATACGAGAACTTAAGTCATGTTACCTCTGTTCAGGCGTGAACAGTTAGAGATATTACAAACACATAATTCATTTTATTTGCTTAACTAACAGCAATTAGCCAGCTAGGAGATGGCCTTAGTGATTTTGAACGAGCAATGCCAATGAAACTACTAGGGGTCGATCCATTGGTTAAACATTTCCTACGACGGCAGTTCATGCTATTGGGCATGGCACGGTGGTCACCAGTCACACCACCATCTGGTCCCAAGGGTTGATTTTGTTGGGTGGGTCCAATATGGCCGGAGAGGTTCTCTCTTATAACTAAAAAACAAATATTTACCTTAAGGAGAGGCTAAACACTATTATTCTCAATTCCGTTAGTGAGAGAGTAACACCTATCTTTCCCCATAAGCATTATATAACATCGGAAAGGGTTAAAAATCTTTTCGACATGACAGATGGTGTTACCTTCACGGTATTATATGTCACATAACAGTAACTGATCAGTTAGCATTGCTAGGCACAATATTTGACCTCACATATCCAATAACCATCACAATTTGATCATGGAAGTAAAAGTTGATTTAATGTATAATGTATTGCTTCAATTTTTAAATCTATCATAGACATGCATAAAAGGCAAAATGGTTACATGTAACAAGTTCTGAAAACCTCTAAAAAACCCCAAAAATGCAGATTCTTTAAACCCCATTGCTAAAGATCATTGTAAGGATCTTTTCCCTTTATTAATGTGGTAAATGGATCTGAAAAAATGAGATCAACAAGTCCAATTGTAAATAACCTGAATCCATGCCCGCTTGAGAAGCAACCGAAATTGCAACCACCAACTGCCTTTCTTTCTCTTTGACACAAATTTTCCGATACCCTTTGATGATGAATACTTGGGAATCTTGCTTTCATCTGAATTCATTAGAGTGCTCTGTGAGAATGCCTCAATTAGTTCATCATTTCTTTTCTGGGAAGATTGCACACTCTCAGCAGAATTATAATCTATTGATATAAGATCAGCCAAGAACTCAGCAGGGTTAACATGGTTTGGGCAATGATACCTGTCACACATTATATCAGAAGAAACAGTAAATGCATGAAATCAAATCTTAACAAAATGATATCTAAAGAACATTAGATATAACCTTACATGTTGGTATAGTACTAATTATAGATGTATACAGTTTATTTTCATAGAATATGTTCAGAAAGACACGACTTTTCATATGATAATTAGAGAGTGTGGATTGGTACTGGTGGAGAGAAAAAAGTACTGAACTGAGAAATTTTTCTGGGGATATTCAATTTTTCAGAGAGATGGATCGTATTACAAGCTAGGAAGCATGGAAACTTTTAGGGAGCAGCTATGGCCATACTCGATGAGTGGAAAAGACACAGCTTGGCACAGCCGGAGGCGTGATGGACACTAGCTGCTGTGTGTCCCATTTTTTGACACAGCTGGGGCATTCCTACCCCAATGTTGCAGCTGTAGCTGCTAGTTTTCTGTTAATGATAGGTTCAGTGAGCTTTTTTGGGGCCTATATAGTTTCTTTGTTCCTTATTGTTAACATATATTCCTGTTTTATATATTCTGTTAGTTGTTTTGTTATTTCCATATTATATGTGGACCACTCTGTAAATGTTTCAATGTTATATATATGAGGGTGCACACATTGTGCAACCCTACGCTTCCCAAAACTGTTTTGTGTTCCACATGGTACCAGAGCAGTAGATCCAGCTGGCCGTCACCCTCCCTTCCCTCCTCTCTCTCTCCGGCCGCCCCCCCCCCCCCCCGCGCGGCCCAGCAGCAAGCCGCCGCCGGCCCGCAGCAGCAGCAGCCGCCGGCTTTCAGCCGCCGGTCGGCGGGCGCCGGGCCAGCCGCCAGGGCCGGTCCTCCTCTCCGCCGCAGGGGGCTAGTGCGCCTCCGCGGCCGTTTGCCACCGGGCAGTTGGCTCCGTGAAGGTCCGGTGGCTTGAACTGACGTAGACCGTTTTTCGGTCCTGTGCCTGCCTGCCCGAGTAGGCCTTTGTGTCGCCGGGTTCTGTTCTGCGCTTCGGCGTAGACCGTATGTGAGAGGTCTTCTCCGTGTTCCTTGTGCCTGTTGTGCCTGTCTAACGGTGTAGCCCGTCTCCTGCCTGATCGTGCATGTTCCTGCTGTGCCTACTGCTCCCATGGCGTCCTCGCATGATGACTTCCGCCGTCAGGTTACCACTGTGAAGCTTGATGGGCGCAACTATCCGCACTGGGTCTGCTCCATGACGATCTATGCCAGATCCCAGGACAAGTACTCACATCTTATCCGTGCGGGTCCGGCAGCACCCGCAGAGGACGCTGATGCTAAAGATGTAAAGGCGTATGACGACTGGGTTCGTGATGACTCCACTGTGATGACCTGGATTCTCAATAGCAGCATTGAGAAGATTAGCGTCACACTTCTTCACCTACCTACGGCGAAGCAGATGTGGGATCAGCTCGCCGGTACTTACTCGCATAGTCAGAACCCCAAGAAGGTGTTTGACATCACCAAGCAGCTGGGACGTCTACAGTTCACGGGGACGGACATTGCGGATTACTTCTCTGACTTCACTGGATTATGGGGTGAACTGGAATCCTATCACCCTCTCTCCACGGACCTGGCTAATATGCAGCGTCAGCGCCAGGAGCTTCAGTTGGTCCAGTTTCTCTGTGGATTGCCTGAGTCATATGCTGGAGTTGTGGACCAGATCTTAGCCAGTGACCCTCTGCCGTCACTACAGAGTGCCTACAAACGCCTTCAGCGTTTGCCTTCGTCTTCCTCGTCTCTGACTACTGATGTTGGAGACTCTTCGGCCCTTGCTGCAGCTTCTGGTCGTGGCCGGGGTCGTGGCCGTGGTCGCTTTACTGAGAGTCGTCCTCCCCTGGGTGGAGGACGAGGACGGGCTGCTCCTGGTCGTGGAGCCTCTTCTACTGCCCCTACTGCTGGTGCGCGTCCTCAGTCAGGACAGCGCATTTGTACCTTCTGTGGCCGGTCCAACCATATTGAAGAAAAATGCTGGGAGAAATATGGTAAGCCGGCGTGGGCCAATGCAGCTGTTGACTCCACTACTACTGCATCAGAGGGAACGACTCAGCCTACTGACTCTGCCTCCTCGGGTGCGACTGCTGACTACATCCGTGCTGAGGTGGAGCGTCTTCTTCTTGAGCGAGCTGGTGCGTCGTCTCAAGCTTCGACTAGTGGAGCTCATGCCGCCACTTATTCTGGTTATGACACTGCCTTCCTGAGCTCTTCTTCTACTCCTGGTAATACTAAGTGGGTCATCGACTCCGGTGCCTCTTCACATATTTCTGGAAATAGATCATTGTTTCACAAATTATTTAAACCTGTTAGACCATCATCTGTTATGTTGGTTGATCGTTCCAAGTCTGCGGTGTCTGGAGTGGGGGATATTGTTTCTGACTTTCTGCTGAAATCTGCCTTATATGTGCCGAGATTTCCTTTGAATTTGTTATCTGTTAGCAAGATATTGCGGAGCCTACAGTGTAGTCTGACTTTTATTCCTGGTTCATGTGTTTTTCAGGACCTTCGCACGAGGATGAAGATTGGTGGGGGGTATGAAGGTGCTGATGGACTCTTCTATCTGGATCATTTGCTAAAAGCAGCTAAAGCATCTGTGACTCCTGCATTATCTACCTCAGTTTCTGCATTACAGTGGCACTACCGGCTGGGCCATCCATCATCTGAAAAGCTTCGACATTTAGTGTCTGATCTTGGCATTTGTAGTTTTCAGTGCGAGTCATGTCAACTTGGAAAACAAACTAGAGCTGTTTATCCTAGACGCAGCCAGATTAGCAGTAAAAATATGTTTGATATAGTGCACTCTGATGTATGGGGACCCTGTCATGTGCCGAGTTTATCTGGTCATAAATATTTTATTTTGTTTATTGATGACTTTTCACGGACTACTTGGTTGTTTATGATGAAAAGTAGGTCCGAAGTTTTGTCTGTTATCAAGTTCTTTTTTGCTGAAATAAAAACTCAATATGGTATGCCTGTCAAAATTTTTCGTACTGATAATGCACTGGAATTTGTTAAAAAAGATGTGGATGTTTTTTGTAAATATGTGGGTACAATACATCAGACCTCCAGTGCTTATACACCCCAGCAAAATGGTGTGGCTGAGCGTAAAAATAGACATGTGTTAGAGGTTGCTAGAACTATTATGATGCATGCACATGTTCCTTGCTCGTTTTGGCCTGAGGCTATATTGACTGCTTGTTTTCTGATAAATCGAATGCCATCTTCTGTGATTGGAAACAAAATACCTATTCAAGTTCTTCAACCCGATATTCAGCTATTTACTGTGCCTCCTCGGATCTTTGGATGTACCTGTTTTGTACGGTTAGTTGGACCTACTTCTGATAAACTGTCTCCTCGTGCTGAGAAGTGCATTTTTTTGGAATATTCTCGTACCCAGAAGGGATATCGGTGTTACAGTCCTACTGCAAGAAAATGGTATACTAGAAGTGATGTGGTTTTCTTTGAGGATACTCCTTACTATTCGACTCGTGGTGACAGTTTACAGTCTGATCTTATTGCCTCACCTCTACCTGTTACTTCTGATTGTGTGCCTGATACTACTGACAAAGTCACTCCTGAGGCTGATAAGCCTCCTCTTATAGTTTATCAACGCAGGAACAGAGCACCTTCTACTCAAGAAACCCCCCATGAAAACCAATCTTCACCTCCAGAAGGTTCTACTACACCTGAGGTACATTCTGATCTTGATTTACCCATTGCTCTTAGAAAGGGTACTCGTTCCTGCACATCACACAGTATTGCTCAGTTTGTTTCTACTGATCATCTGAATGTTCATTCTAGCAATTTTGTATATGCCGTATCTGCTGTTGCTGTTCCAAAGAATATCCAGGATGCTCTACAGAGTACTGGATGGTTGTCTGCTATGAAGGAGGAGATGTTAGCTCTTGCTGAACGAGATACTTGGGAGCTGGTGGATCCATCTCCTCAGTGTAAACCTGTAGGTTGCAGATGGGTGTATGCGGTCAAATATCAACCTGACGGCACTCTTGAAAGGCTGAAGGCACGGTTAGTTGCTAAAGGCTACACCCAAACGTATGGTATTGACTATTTTGAGACTTTCTCTCCTGTTGCTCGTCTTAATTCTGTCAGAATTCTTCTGTCTGTTGCTGTTAATCTTGACTGGCCACTGTTGCAACTAGATGTGAAAAATGCCTTCTTGTATGGTTATTTACAAGAAGAGGTCTATATGGAGCAACCTCCTGGGTTTGTTGCTCAGGGGGAGTCTCACAAAGTTTGCAGGTTAAAGAAGTCTATTTATGGGCTTAAGCAGAGTCCCCGGGCTTGGTTTGATAAATTGAGCAAAATTATGATTGATTTTGGGTTTCTGAGATCTCAGGTGGATCATTCTGTTTTTATCAAGAAGACTTCAACTGGTATTATTATTCTGATTGTCTATGTTGATGATATTATCATATCTGGCAGTGATTCTCTTGGTATTCAGGCTACTAAATCTCATCTGGGCAAGCACTTTGCTACCAAAGATTTGGGCAAACTTAGATATTTTCTGGGCATAGAAGTTTCTAGAAATTCTAATGCTCTTGTGTTGTCTCAGAGAAAATATGTCCTAGACATACTGCAGGAGACTGGTATGCTGGGGGCGAGACCTGCTGATATTCCTCTAGATCCTAATGTAAATTGGGATGATGATTCTTCTCCTCTGTTTGTTGATCATAAAAAGTACAGGAGGCTGATTGGTAAACTCATTTATTTGACTGTCACCAGAGCTGACATTTCTACTGTAGTGGGTCTTCTTAGCAGATACCTTGATAAACCCAGACAGTGTCACTGGGATGCTCTTTGTCAGATTCTACAATATTTGAAGAAGTCTCCTGGCAAGGGACTTCACTACAGGAAGCATGGACACTGTTCTCTTGCAGGGTACTCTGATTCTGATTATGCAGGTAGCAGAGTTGACAGAAAATCTACTTCTGGGTATTGTACGTATGTTGGAGGCAATCTTGTTACCTGGAGGAGTAAAAAACAAAATGTGGTGGCCAGGTCAAGTGCTGAAGCTGAATATAGGGCCATGGCCCATACTGCCTGTGAATTGTTGTGGGTGCGCTCTCTGTTAAAAGTGTTCGGGGTTGACTCTTCTTCTGCTATACCTATGCACTGTGATAATAAAGCTGCTATCTTCATTGCGAATAATCCAGTTTATCATGAGCGCACTAAACATATTGAAGTAGATTGTCATTTTATTCGGGAATCCATTCTGACTGGCAAGATCTGCACTCCCTTCACTCGTTCTGAAGACCAAGTTGCTGACATCTTCACCAAGCTACTGGCGAAGAAGCAATTCTGCACACTGACGGACAAGTTGGGCATGATTGATATCTATGCTCCAACTTGAGGGGGAGTGTTAACATATATTCCTGTTTATATATATTTTGTTAGTTGTTTTGTTATTTCCATATTATATGTGGACCTCTCTGTAAATGTTTCAATGTTATATATATGAGGGTGCACACATTGTGCAACCCTACGCTTCCCAAAACTGTTTTGTGTTCCACACTTATGTTATTCATGTGGCACATTATACCCTCGTCTCTGGATCCTTCAGTCAGATACAAAAGGAGTCTTTTCGTTTATTTGCTTAACCAGTTGCAAAACCGTATCTGCAGCATGGTATAAGAACAATAACCAAGCCTGAATCCCTTCTCGGACTTTCTTTTCTTTCTCCCTTCTCCCCCCTTGGTGACGCTAAAGTATTGCCATAGTGATGCAACCTTAGGTCCTTAAGGAGTCAAAGCAGACATAGCAGCTCCTTCCTCTCATCAACTTGAGGGTTGTTTGGGGTCCATTCATTCCCTAGAAACTTGTCAGTGAGGAGAACCCCCCCCCCTCCATCATGGCCTGTAAAAGGAGATCATATTGGTTGTATGTCCTGAGAGCCGTCATGTGAGATTTTAATAGGGAATTCCACTTATTATATTTGTTTCAGTGTGCAGATAATGATAAATATGATAGTCTTAAGAATGTTTTAACTCAAAGACATACGGTCTGGGTTGAGCATCTGAACATGAGATCACATATATATTTAGAGTATTCATTCTTGTTATGTCTCTCGTCGGATGCTATTATGAATATTATTGGAGAACGATAATCATACGACTAATGTGTATGTTGAATGATGATTGTCTCTTTAGTCATGATATTGGATATCAATTCAGTACATAGGTACTTGTTAGAGAACAAGTTGTACTGGATAGACCTACTTTGAGAATGACATATAAAAGCCATGTCATGGTAGTCAAAGTCATACATAACACTAGTGTGTGTGTTGAATGATGACTATGTCTCTTTAGTCATGATATTAGACATCCATTCAGACACATAGGTACATGTTAGAGAACAAGTTATACTAGACAGACCCACTTTATGACAGTGGTGAGAGTGATCCATACACTTGAACTTACTACAGTCTTTGCATGTTCTTTGTACTCACTACCCGACATGACTCTGAATAAGGGTTTCTATACATATAGTGATTGGGTGCACTGTGACACTTGTGGATTATTGTGAGTGATGTAGACATAATTGGTCCCTCCTATTGGAGTGATGTTCTGGCCACTTGATAAGCAAGACTATAAAATGTATGGCCACGCTTATGTGAGTCAATATATGATATTGAGCTCACACAATCTCAATAGTCTTCTTTAGTTCAAGAAACATAGATTGATTATTAAGAGAATCATTATTCCTTGCCTTGGGCTCAATCTGATATTTGTGAGAAAGGGCTTATACAATCATGGTAACATTGGTCACTTATAGGTTGAAGTTATTTTCAACTTATTCAAATTACTTAGATAGCACTAACATGTATCTAGATACGGTTCTTTACTTGTGGGATTC
Source organism: Alisma plantago-aquatica (assembly GCA_963693085.1). NCBI lineage: Eukaryota > Viridiplantae > Streptophyta > Magnoliopsida > Alismatales > Alismataceae > Alisma > Alisma plantago-aquatica. The sequence goes on from OY856412.1 coordinate 1,211,523,469, forward strand.
CTGACATTACTACCAACGTAATATGGAACCTACAGGGTGACATGCATAAGGACGGTTAAGGAAAACGAAGTTCGCAATCAACTACATGATTAGAATGCTTCTGACTTATGTGAAGACTGATTTCCAACCCACTGGTCAAGTGAGCAAGCCAGTTGATTGATTGGATGGACCATATCAATTGATCATCACTTTGGGAAAGTGATCAATCTGCTGACGGAATGTCCTAGTCGGTCGATTGGATAGAAGTCAAGAAACAACAAGGAATATGAGACATGTCCAAATTGAAATCGGATTGGTCAATGGATTAAGATTACGAGTTGTCGAATCTGGCCAATTGACCAACAAGGAGTCTGAATCGACTTGATTGGAATCCTTGTTAACATTCTTAGTATAATTCTGCTTGATTTGGATTAGGAATGGGATAGGATTTTTAGAAAATCCAAGCCCATGACTCTTATATAAAGGGGTGGACGTCCAAAGGGAGACACATTCAGACACAAGTGATCTAAGAAGTTTTCCTCTTAGAGAGAGAAAATCATCCCAAGGATGACAACCCATGATAGGAAGGGAAGGACAGCAAGAGACGCTAGCACATCAAAAACAGTGAGTTCTGCTTCCTCTTAGTGACCAAGGTGGTGCAGAAAGAGTTTTCTAATCCGCTTGGACGACATCGAGGTCGAGCCCCTTGAGCGGAGACTTGAGGACAAACAACTTCAACAACAAGAAGACAAGGTCTTATTGTGAGGATGAAGCAACAACAACTACCACTTCAAATCTGGATCCAAAAGTGTGAATTTCTACACCGACATAAGACGTGTCTAGTTGTTGGACAATTAGTTAGCGCCAAGGTATATTCAATATCCCTCCTATGTCTTCAACATAACGACATTTTATGACTATGACGGATCAGTTGGCTAAGAGTTGTGTTGGGAAATAAATTATATTTAGGATGCGCCCTCTTTCTCTAGATCCCTACAGATTGATCCCCTTGTCGACTACAGGTGCCACGAGAACAAGGTGCTCTATTACAAGATCCACAGCAAGTGACTCCCATCTAGAAGGCCTTGACTACATATTAGGGCTGCCCTTGGTCTTCTTCACCTTCCCCTAGGGTCACTACATTGTTGGAGGAGCAAGTTGGTTTCTATTTGTTTTCCCCTCACCTACAAAGCATTGGCATTATAGCAAGCTACAGTGATCCTTAGGTTCACTTATAGAAGATCCCACTATCAATAATTCTCTAAAATACCAAAGTTCTTCAACAAGAGCTCTCTTCTGCTTCTTCCTCAAATGTGTGATGAGTGCATCTTTTCATCCTACTATAGTGTATCAATTATGTGTTTGTGGCATCCACTTCTACAATCCTCGAAGGGTTGATCATTGATAGTAATTAAGTTGTTTTAGATAGTGAATTGAGCAAAAACAATCATCAATATGACGAATCCCATGGTTTTTAGAGCTCAACTTATCCCAAAGTATATACACAAAGATCAATATACTCGTGGATGTCACACCGCTTGACTACATTTGAAACTTCTTTCATAGATGTGTAGAACATGAACTTCCCCCACTTTAGTGGCTCCATACTATTCCATAACCATCTCAGGGGTCAAGCAGAAGGCCCCAAAGTATATGACAAGGCTTTCCGGCTTCAAAACAATGTCCTTGATGCCCACAATCCTGTTCATAAGACAGGCTTTTATTTGTCTTAGTTATTGTTTTGTCACTAGTCAGAGCTTTTGCGTGGCAGTGTTTCCACGAATTTGACACTGTCTCACAATTCAAGGGCTATGCATACAACATTCATCCATGATAGATGATTAGAACCAAATTAACTTAACAAAAGTAATGTTGGCGTTACCTATCAATTATGGGTGGATGCACCTTGTCATCGTGGTGTTTGGAACTAATCTCCTCAAATAAGAGAGGCTACTGAAATGACATGCAACGCGCAATGCGGCTTGCGTGAGAGTTCATGACCCATCACCCTTTTTGTTAACAGAAACATGGAGAAATTACATAGAGGTCCAGCAATATATAGAAATTACAAATAATAGAATATAAAGAGATATATTAACACTCCCCCTCAAGCTGGAGCGTACACATCGTGTATGCCCAGCTTGTTGCAAAAGTTCTGAAATGTTGTTGGACTCAATGGCTTTGTGAGAACATATGCAAGTTGATCTTCGGATTTGACGTGCGGAGTCACAACAATGCCATTCTTGATCTGATCTCTAATGAAGTGGCAGTCAACCTCTATATGCTTAGTGCGTTCATGGAAGATTGGATTCTTGGCAATGTAAATAGCAGCCTAATTGTCACATCTGAGCTCTATGAGAGACGAAACAGGAATCTTTAACTCAGAAAGCAAGATTGAACCCACTAGTCCACTGCAACTCGCAACAGGCATGAGTCGTTGCTCGATACTCAGCCTCCGTGCTTGATCTAGCCACAACATTCTGTTTTTTGCTTTTCCAGGCGATTAGGTAATTTCCTAGAAACGTGCAATACCCAGAAGTAGACCTCATGTCATTCAGATTACCAACCCAGTCTGCATCTACATAATTAGTAAGAACAAGAGTAGACATAGGAGTCTTGGGTCTTGATACAAAGTAAATTGAGAAAGCGTAGGGTTACACAATGTGTGTACCCTGATATATATACTGGTGGAACAATTACATGTAGGTCCATATAGAAAAATAAAATAACAGGACAATAAGTAAAGACATATATTAACACTCCCCCTCAAGTTGGAGCATAGATATCAATCATGCCCAACTTGTCCACAAGCAAGTTGAAAGGTTTCTTGGTCAGCAACTTTGTAAACATATCAGCAACCTGGTCTTCTGAGCGGGTGAAAGGAGTGCAGATCTTGCCAGATAAGATAGTCTCTCGAATGAAGTGACAATCGACTTCAATATGTTTTGTGCGCTCATGATATACAAGATTATTAGCGATGAAGATAGCAGTTTTATTGTCACAGTGCATAGGGATCGCAGCAGAAGACTCAACCCAAAGTCTTTCAAGAGAGATTGTACCCATAGGAGTTCACAAGCAGTGTGGGTCATCACCCTGTATTCAGCTTCAGCACCGGATCTAGCAACAACATTTTGTTTTTTACTTCTCCAAGTGACCAGATTACCTCCAACATAAGTACAGTAGCCTGAAGTAGATTTTCTGTCAATCTTACTTCCAGCATAATCAGAGTCAGAGTAGCCTTCCAGAGAACAGTGTCCATGCTTTCTATAGTAGAGGCCTTTGCCAGGTGATTTCTTGAGATATCTCATAATATTACAAAGAGCATCCCAGTGACACTGTCTAGGTTTATCCAAGTACCTGCTAAGAAGACCAACAACAGTAGATATATCAGCTCTAGTAACAGTCAGATAGATCATCTTACCAATCAGTCTCCTGTATTTTTTACTGTCTGGAAACATAGGAGACGAATCATCACCCAATTAATATTGGGATCCAGAGGAGTATCAGCAGGACGTGCACCAAGCATCCCAGTCTCCTGTAACAAATCAAAAACATATTTCCTCTGAGATAAGATGAGCATTAGAGGTCCTAGACACCTCAATGCCCAGAAAATATCTTAGCCTCCCCAGATCTTTAGTAGCGAAATGTTTGCACAAGTGTGGTTTAGTAGCCTGAATCTCTGAATGATCACTGCCAGATAGAACGATATCGTCAACATAAACAATCAGAATCACAATACCAGAGGTCTTTTTCGTAAAGACCGAATGATCAACCTGTGATCTCAGAAAACCAAAAGTAGTTAGGATTTTACTCAACTTGTCAAACCATGCCCGAGGACTCTGTTTGAGTCCATAGATTTTTTTAATCTACAAACTTTATGTGACTCCCCCTGAGCAACAAACCCAGGAGGTTGCTCCATATAAACCTCCTCTTGAAGATCCCCATACAGAAAGGCATTTTTAACATCCAGTTGAATAAGAGGCCAATCTAAATTAATAGCAACAAAAAGTAGAACTCTGATAGAGTTAAGTCTGGCAATAGGCGAGAACGTCTCAAAATAGTCAATGCCATAAGTTTGAGTATAGCCTTTTGCTACCAGGCGTGCCTTCAGACGTTCCACTGATCCATCAGGTTGGTACTTCACAGCATAGACCCATCTACAGCCAATAAGTTTACACTCAGGAGGTGGATCCACCAGCTCCCAAGTTCCTCTATCACCAAGAGCAGTCATCTCTTCTTTCAAGGCAGTCGTCCAGGCTGAACTTTGTAAGGCATCATGTACAGTCTTGGGAACAGCAATAGCAGATGGGGAAGCCACAAAGTTACTAGCGTGAATACTCAAATGTGCAGTAGAAACATGATTAGCAATATTATGAGAAGTACAAGAACGAGTGCCTTTTCTGAGAGCAATAGGCAGATCTAAGTCAGAGTTTACCTCAGCAGGCGTAGGACCTTCTTGAGGAGAAGATTGGTGTTGCATGGGGGGGTCTTGAGCAGGTTGGGACTTGTTCCTGCATTTATACACAATAAGAGGAGGTGTAGTAGTTTCAGCATGTGAAGTTTCAGATATGCAATCACTCGTGACAGGCAAAGGTGTTGTGATTATATCATAATCCAGGATATCTCCTTTAGCAGAATAAAACGGTGTATCCTCAAAAAAACTACATCCCTACTCGTGAACCATTTTTTTGCAGTAGGACTATAGCACCGATACCCTTTTTGAGTACGAGAGTAACCCAAGAAAATACATTTTTCTACTCTAGGAGATAATTTATCATAGTTTGGTCCAAGTAACCGTACAAAACAAGTAGAACCAAATATCCGTGGAGGTACAGAAAACAGAGGTACATTAGGCTGTAGAACTTGTACAGGAATCTTGTTGCCAATCACAAAAGACGGCATTCTGTTCATCAGAAAGTAGGCAGTCAGGATAGCTTCTGGCCAAAAAAGTCTAGGTACATTAGAATGCAGCATTATAGTTCTAGCAACCTCAAGTAAATGTCTATTTTTCCTTTCTGTTACTCCATTTTGTTGAGGCGTATAGGCACACAATGTCTGATGAATAGTACCCACAGATCGACAAAATAATCCAACTTTTTTAACAAACTCCAAAGCATTGTCGGTTCTAAGAATTTTAACAGGCATGGAATATTGAGTTTTTATTTCAGCAAAAAAGAATTTTATTGTAGATAGCACTTGAAACCGATTTTTCAACATAAACAACCAAGTAGCACGAGAAAAATCATCAATAAACAGAATAAAATATTTATTGCTAGACAAACTTGGAACATGACACGGACCCCATACATCAGCATGAACAAGATCAAAAATGTTTTTACTACTAATCTGGGACTGTTTAGGATAGACAGTTCTAGATTGTTCCCCTAACTGACACGAATCGCACTGAAAACCGTGCATTCCTATACTAGAGATGACATGTTTCAGTTTCTCAGAAGATGGGTGTCCAAGTCTGTAATGTCACTGTAAAGCTGAAACTGATGAAGATAGAGTTGAAGCTAGCGCCAAGTTGTCAGTCTTTTTCAATTCATCCAGATAATATAAGCCATCAGGTCCTTCATGCCCCCCACCAATCTTCATCCTCATGCGAAGGTCCTGAAAAGTACAAATACCAGGAATGAATGTGAGACTGCAGTTCAGGCTACGTACAATTTTGCTAACAGATAATAAGTTCAGTGGAAATCGAGGCACATATAGAGCAGATTTTAACAAAAATTGAGAAGCTATGTCTCCAATCCCAGCTACAGCAGTCTTGGAGCCATCCGCAAGCATAACAGAGGAATTAGAGACCGGTCTAGATAAGGTTTAAATAAAGACCGATTTCCAGATATATGAGACGAGGCACCAGAATCAATCACCCATTTTTTATTACCAGTACTAGGCGAGGAGGCACTGAGGAAAGCAGCATCACAACCAGAATATGTAGCAGCATGAGCTCCAGTGGCAGCTCCAGAGGATGATTCAGTACGCTCGAGCAGTAGACGCTCCACCTCAGAATGGATGAAGTCAGTAGTAGTAGAACTGGATGCATCTTTGGTAGTAGGCTGTGACGCTACCTCAGAGGTAGCATGGGCATCAGAAGCTGCATTAGCCCAGACTGGTTTCCCATATTTCTCCCAGCATTTTTCTTTAATATGATTAGACCGGCTACAAAAACTATAGAACCGCAGACCAGTCTGAGGACGAGCAGCGTTGGGAGGACCAGAGGGTGCTCCACGTCCAGAAGAGCTCCTCCCCCTTCCAGCTCCAAGAGGACGGGTCTCGTGAGAACGACCACGGCCGCGGCCGCGACCTTGACCGGACATAGCAGCAAGGGCAGTAGTATCTCCAGTATCAGAAGGTGACTCAGATGAGGATGACAGCAGCCGCTGAAGACGCTGAAAGGTAGTCTGTAATGTAGGTAGTGGATCACTGGCAAGAATCTGATCCACAACCCCAGCATAGGATTCTCGTAACCCACATAGGAACTAAACCACCTGCAACTCCTGGCGTTTACGTTGCATGGTAGCCAAGTCAGTAGACAAGGGATGGTAGGCCTCCAATTCTCCCTAGAGTCCCTTAAAGGCAGAAAAATAGTCAGTAAGGTCAGATCCCGAGAAGTGTAGACGGCTCAGTTGTTTGTTGATATCAAAGACCTTCTTCAGATTCTGGCTGTGAGAGTAAGTACTAGCAAGTTGATCCCACATCTGCTTTGCTGTAGGCAGGTATAGTAAGGTGACACTGATTTTTGTTTCACTGCTATTGAGAATCCAGGTCAACACAGTGGAATCATCTTTGACCCAATCATCATAAGTTTTAACATCTTTGGAGTCGGCATTGGCAACAGGCATAGGAGGCGGATCACGCGTCAGATGAGAATGTTTCCCCTGACATTTAACATATATATGCATAGAACAGACCCAATGCTGGTAGTTATGCCCATCTGGTTTAACAGTAGTAACCTGACGACGCAGATCATCATGTGAAGAAGCCATGACAGGCAGAGCACCAATACCAAAGACGAGTATGCACAGGCAGGCACAGGGAGAAGATCACCGCCTAGTTCCTCATCTAGGCGGCAGTAGGCACAGAAGAGAGACTGGACGGACCAGTTACATATGGGCTACGCCTATGCGCAGCAAAAAACCCGACAGTTCAAAGGCCTACACGGGCAGGCAGGAGTCGGAGCCGAAGAAAAACTTCAGACTAGTGTCCGGGAACCGGCGGAGTGGAGGGTGGCTACGAGTGGATCACGCCAGACGTGTGGATGCGGCGGCCCATCGGCGACGGGAGGCGGGCTGCTGTGGGCAGCACCGGCGGCGCCCGGGCAGCGGCGGCGGTCGGCGGTGGCACCCGACGCAGCGGCTGGGAGCGGGGCGGCGGGTCAGAGAGGAGAAAAGGGAAGGGAGGGAGGGGAAGAAGGAGAGGCGGCTCCCCGGATCTAGATCTGCTCTAGTACCATGGTACCAAAGTAAATTGAGAAAGCGTAGGGTTACACAATGTGCGTACCCTGATATATATACTAGTAGAACAATTACATGTAGGTCCATATAGAAAAATAAAATAACAGGACAATAAGTAAAGACATATATTAACAGGTCTATAGTAGGTGACCCCTTACCGGGTGCACCCTTCTGATATGTCAGAATACGACAAATTGTCATCCAGTGTGACTGTCTTGGTGAGCTCATATGCTGACTCACCACTCCTACAGTAAAAGAAATGTCAGGGCGAGTAATTGTCAGATATATCAGTTTACCAACAATTTTCATGTAGTACCCTGGATCTGAATAATCAATATCATCAATCATCTCCTTCACATGGTAGTGCATAAGAGTAGCCACCGGCTTGGATTCACACATGCCACTTTCCTGTAGTAAATCCAACAAGTATTTCCTCTGAAACAAATTAGTACCTGCATGAGATCTAAGTACTTCAATGCCCAGAAAATATCTCAGCTTGCCCAGATCCTTTGTATGAAAGTACCCCTGCAATCCTTCCTTCACACGTGATATGCCTGTAGAATCACTGCTAGTGATAACTATATCATCAACATATACAACAATAATGATGGATCCAGTAGAAGAGCTAGAATAAAATAAGGAGTGATCAGTCACAGAACGAGAGAAGCCCATCTTTAGTACAACATCACTGAACTTATCAAACCAAGCTCTAGGAAATTGTTTCAACCTGTAGATGGCTTTCTTCAATTTACACACCTTCTGACACTCCCCCAGAACAACAAAACCAGGAGGTTGCTCCATGTATACCTCTTCTTGAAGATCACCATGAAGAAAAACATTCTTGACATCAAGCTGAAATAGAGGCCAGTCAAAGGTAGTGGCCAGAGAGATAAGAATCCGCACTGAATTCAGACGAGCCATTGGTGAAAAGGTCTCAAAGAAATTAACTCCATATGTCTGAGTATAACCCTTTTCCACCAGTCTAGCCGTCAACCTCTCAACTGAACCATATGGATTATGTTTTACTGTGAATACCCATCTGCAGCCCATAACATTTTTCCCTTGAGGTAAGTCAATAAGATCCCAGGTGTTGTTTTGTAGAAGAGCAGACATTTCCATATGCATCGCCTGTTTTCAACCAGTATCCTTCATAGCATCAAGATGATTTCTTGGAACAACCACAGAATCAATCCCAAGAGCAAATGATCGGGCATGCTTGGATAATTTCGACAAACAACACACATTTGCAATAGGATATCTAATAGTACAGAAACAAGTACCTTTGCGAAAAGCAATGGGAACATCAAAGTCAGATGGTTTTGCATAAATCTCTTGAGTAGAGGAAGATGGGGAAGGCTCAGAGACTGGAGTCGCTACCTCCTCTAGATCTTGTTTGCCTCGTCTGCTATAAGCATGTTGATATTGTTGAATTAAAGTATCACTTGTTGGCTGCTCTTCCTGTATGACAGTATAGTCAGGAATGATAGGTGGCACTCTACCTGATGTCTGATAGGTGGCACTCTACCTGATGTCTGATGGTGGTGCTCTCTCACTTTCATACAATTGCTCCCCCTTACTGAGAACATTAGAGAAAAATGGTGTGGATTCATGGAAAGTTACATCTCGAGACACAAACATACGGCGGAGACTGTGACAATAGCACACTTATCTTTTGCTAGTGTTTGAGTACCCAAGAAAGAGAGTCCTAATAGACCTAGGAGATAACTTATCAGCCTTAGGATCAAAATTGTAGACAAATGAAGTACACCCAAACACTCTTAGAGGAACAAGGAAAGGCGGATCTTTTGGACGTAGGACAGAAAAAGGAGTACGTCCTTGAAGCACCGAAGAGGGTTGCATGTTGATCAGGAAACAGGCAATAAGTAAAGCATCAGACCAGAACCTCCTAGGGACATTGGGTTGAAACATAATAGTCCTGGTAATATCAAGAAGATGACGATTTTTGCGCTCAGCTACTCCATTTTGTTGAGGAGTGTGAAGACAAGATGTGCGATGAATCATCCCAACAGAGCTACAAAAATCAGCCATAGCAATTTGAACATATTCCAAGGCATTATCAAATTGAAGAATTTTAATATTGCAATCAAATTGAACTTTTATTTTTTGATGAAAATGCTTGACAATAGACAACACAGACTCTCGACTCTTTAGTAAATAAATCCATGTCATGCGAAAAAAATCATCCACAAAGGAAATAAAATAGCAAAAACCATTATAACTATTGGTCTTTAGAGGACCCCAAACATCACTATGGACTAACTCAAAAGGATAAGATACCCGTTTATTGACATGACTGGGATAAGACAATCTATAATGTTTTCCCTATTGACAGGACTGACACTCTAAAGAAGACACTTGGGACAACTCAGGTTCTAACTTTCTCAAGCTCTCCAACGACGGATGTCCATGTCTTTAGTGCCACAATAAAGGAGAACCGCTCAAAGGATAGCTGGAGCAGGAGTAAATACTTGGCGAGGCCGACTGTCACCGTGGAAGAGGTAGAGATCACCTTTCCTAGGCCCCCCACCAATCGTCCTCATACTCTTGAGATCATGTAATACAAAGCAAGAAGGCCCAAACGTCACTGTACAGTTCACAGTATCAATTAATTTTGCAACAGAGAGAAGATTAAAAGGAAATACAGGCACATAGTGAACAGATTTAAGATCAATTTCAGGAGTTAGAGAAACGGATCCACTTGCTAACACTCTCCTCACTGAACCATCTTCTATGGTCACAGATTTATGAGGAATATGTGAGTCAATGGAATGAAGAAGTCTCCTCATACCAGTCATATGTTGTGACGCTCCAGAATCAACCCCATATGAAGAAGTTGAACCAGAAGCCAGTAAAGAGGTAGCCTGATTACCAGTGGTAGATGCCAAATTTGTTGAGAAAGAAGATCCCATACTTAGATGTTGTGTATCCAGAATAAATCTATCATATTCTTTCTTTGTGAGTCTGATGTCAAAAGAACCAGAACTTAATGCAGACGACTCAGAAGACTCAGCAGAACTAGCATAGTTTGTTGCCCCCACAGGTGGTGCGGCAGGTCTACCATGCTTCTTCCAGCACTTCTCAACAGTGTGTCCAGGTTTGTCACAGAAGGTGTACTTAGGACGTACTCCACATCCTCAGCCCATACTTGTACAGCCTCCTCTAACTATAACGGCTACAGATGCATGAGAATCTCCAGAAGACGAGATTGTCGTAGAATCAACTGGTTCAAAATTTGATTGTAAAATCCTTGAGTAGGCTTCTTCCAGGATGGGAAGTTTATCAGAGGCAAGGATGACACTGCGGGCTAAACTGCATGAAGAACTCAGGCCAGATAGGAATTTTGCAGTAATCAAGTCATCTTTGTCTTTGACTTGTTGTTGGACAGTCATTGGATGATAGAAGATCAGCTCTTAAGCAATACCTAGGATCACTCCAAAATATTCTTCTAAAGGCTTGTCTCCCTGTTGTTCTGCAAAGAGGCGATTATAAATCATAAACTGACGAAGAGCATTCTTTTCTTGGGAGTAATGCTTCTTTACTGCATCCCATATGTCTTTGGCAGTAGTATAGAACATGAACCTAGCAGCAATACCAGGTTCCATGCTCCCCCATAGCCATGTCTTCACCAGACTATTATGACGCTTCCATTCAACATAGCCTTTGTCAGTAGAAGCAGGAGGATCAGAATCAACATGCCTTGCCTTATCTCTGGATTCTAACACTGTATGGACAGCATTCATCCACAAGAGATAATTCTTCCCGTTCAGCTTGATGGAGGGGATAGGTGACATCTCGTTCTAGATGGTAGATGCCTTGGTGTCCTCTGTGATTCAACGGAGAGATAGGGTGACAGAGAGATACGCGTCACAAATAGGGTTGAGGGTGACAGAGAGATACACGTTACCAGAAGGATTGAATGACGGGGAGATACATGTCACGTAAAAATTAGATGTGTGTTTGACGCATCCACAGCCCCCAAACGAAAATTCCCTAATCACACATGGAGGGGATGTGATTAGAATTTCCTACATACGGACGGACCCTCTGGTATGAATTTTAATACGCTACTGCCTTCGAAATCGACCGGAGGAAGCGATCGGAGGAAGGAGCTACTGGCGGCGGCGGTACCTCTATCCTAGGCCCGCGACTGCTGCTGCTACCGCTCCTAGCCAGCGACGGCGGGTACCTGCTGGCCTAGGTGGCCGACGACGGCATGGAGGAGGAGAAGAGAGGAGAGAGAAGGAGAGGGGGGCGACGGCTTGGAGGAACCCTAGGAGCAGCCTTGCTCTGATACCATGTAGAAGTGGATGCCACAAAGCAACGTGCAATGCGGCTTGCGTGAGGGTTCATGACCCCTCACCCTTTTATTGATAGAAACATGGAGAAATTACACAGAGGTCCAACAATATATAAAAATTACAAATAATAGAATATAAAGAGATATATTAGCAAGGATTAAATGAGAATAAGAGAGGGCCTCCTCACAGTAGATTCCTATCTAGACTACATTCCAAGTCTCCTACTCAAAGTGCCATTCTTGCAACTGATAAGATGTCAACTCTTGAATCGGCTTACGCCCGCATTCGGCAAGCGGTATTTCAAACCACTTCCATTTTCTCTTATCCCTTTGAAGGTCAAGCACCTTTAGTTTTTAGAAGTTGAAGGATGTGGTCGTAGAAAGGGCCCACGTCCCAATTGTAATTCCTGTCAAAGGCTCAGACATATGGAGCCATGTGGTCAAGGACGTCCTCATCATAATACTCAGAGAAGTGCTCATCTCAGTTAGACTTCAGAATTACCTGTAGATCTCTCTCTCTAAATAAGAGTATGATCAATTAGTTCAATAGGGTGTTCATTCTGCAGAACCCATGGTAATCCAGTCAATTTATATTAGTTCTTCAGCTCATCTTGCATCCAATCCAAATAATACAGGGACCTTTGTGGTTGCCTCTCATGACACCTAGATTGTCAAAACATGTACTATGCAACAGTTGATTGATATGAGATAGTTCCTAACCTCTTTTGATTGTTTATCCCAAGTACCAATCGTCACTCTAGTCGTTAGGTTCATCTTGTACACTTATGTGGAACAATTTCTCTTATCCCCTCACTTAGATTGCCATCTGAACATTATGTTCCTAATCTTCCTCTTAACCTGATGTCTGATGCAAAGCTACTTAACTCGTTAAATTGTTTGTAAATTTGGACATGTTAAACTTACTCTACAAGTACTAGATCTAGAGATCTCAACTAACATCTTCTAACAAATCTCTTCACCGCATTTATGGGCTGCCCACCTCTTCAGTTCACTAGTAGTAAAGCCATCTTTCCTTAGAAAGGCTAAGAAAATGTGAACCTAGTTAAGTTTCTTTTATGACTATAAATTGGGATACTTGCCAGTTGGGTAACCACCATCATCATATCTTTTCGGTATAGTGTTGAAAAATATTCTTTTGTAACCCTCAGAGTTAATAAAAACTTTGTTTGGGGCCATCTTTGATACCAATTTATTATGGATATCTTAGTATTATTATGAGTGGGTGATTATACCCGTTGTAATTTGCCTTTATATGCTAAGATCTCATGAAGTTCTTCCTACCATAAACATTTCCAACAACTAATCAAATTCCAAATCAAGTGTAAAATCAATAATATTTTGCACAGATAACGCATTAAGAAAAGTATTCGACCACATTGTTGTGTGTCAATCAGGATGGTTCTGCAGAGTTTGTATGCACATACTCAGCAAAACATATTCAACTTACATAAAGTCATTGTCTTCTCATAATCACACGCACTTTCCTTATGCACAAACATATTCCTAGGCATTTTTAGTCACCTTAGAGTCTCCTCTAAAGAATAGTATGATCAGTTGGTTTAATAGCCTGCTCAAACTATAGAGCCCATGGCAATCCAACCTAAGTTTACAAGTTCTTCAACTCATCATGCATCCAATCCAAGTGATCCAAGGACTTATATGGTTGTCTTTCATATCACCTAGATTGTCGACTCATGTATCGTGCATCACATGACCGATACGAGATAGTCCCTCACCTCTTTGATTTTAAGATACCAGGTACCTCGTTACTTTAGATGGAAAATTCATCATTTTTATACACTTGTGAGGAACATATACCCTTACCTCCTCACTTAAACTTCAGCTGACAAATCCATCATCTTTGTACACTTGTGTGGAGCAATTAGTCTTACCTCCTCAATTAAATTTTCCTCCGTGTATTATGTTCCTTATCTTCCGTTTGACCTCATGTGTGTAACGAAGCAGACTTGAGCACTGGTGCTCTTCCTAGCTAGTTAACAAGCATAAGAGCCTACCCAAAGTCATATGAAGGATCAACAACTTGGTCCATTCCCTCATACATGCTTAAGCTTGTATTAGATTGCTAGGAGACCATGCTTATATAGCCCTCTCTAACTTCTTCGTTACCAATGTAGGACCAATGTCATGAAAGAAGTATGTGGTTACAGGCGGAGAGAGCATCAAGTGAAGTATAGGTAATAAGTGGGAGCTATATGCAGTTTTGGATTCATTAATATAAAAAAAAAGTGAAATCATATATTTATCATAGATGATGTGTAGATAAGCTTAATTGTATTTGAGATTATAAAAACACTTACAAGGCCTCTCTTTATATAGAACCAGAGAGGACATAATACAAAAGTTAGAGATATGGGATAAAACCAAAGAAAAAAGAAACATCAGGACAAAATACAAAGCACTTAAGTATACTAACACCCCTCAAGCTGGAGCATAGATGTCTCGCAAGCCCAGCTTGTCCACCATGGCAATATATCTTGTCTTCAGAAGCAGCTTTGTGAATATGTCAGCAAGTTGATTTCAGTCCTAATATAAGGAGTAGAAATCCGTCTGGACATAATTGACTCCTTCAAGTGACTATCTATGTTTGGTGCGCATGAAGTGTGGGATTGCTAGCAATGAAGATAGATGCTTTTTTTCACAGAACATAGGAATGAGGTCAGGATCACATATATTAAATTCTTTATGAAGCCCCAAAATCCACTTTAATTCACAAGTAGTATGAGCCATGGCTCTATACTCTGGTTCACCACGTGATCGTGCAACGTTAGTTTGCTTTTTATTGCACCAAAACACCAGATTTCCTCCTACAGAAGTGCAATAACCGGAGGTAGATTTGCAATCAGTTCTGCTGCCAGCATAGCCAAAGAATATCCAGCAATTTTGTAGTGCCCACGTCGCCTAAAGAGAAGTCCTTTCCCATGAGAGTTTTTTAAGTATTTGAGAATATGACAGACAGCATCACAGTGACATTGTCGAGGTTTCTCTAGATACTTACTGACAAGTCCAACTGCAGAAGTAATATAGCTCTAGCGACAGTTAAGTAGAAGATCAGTTTACCCACCAGTCTACTGTACTGCTTGTTGTCAGAATATGGTGGAGAAGAATCATCATCCCAATTTCTATTGAGATCAAGAGAAGTACTAGTTGGCTTGGCTCCCAGCATGCCAGTTTCTTGT